>CM062351.1:22408711-22621711 GCA_031216105.1 Dalbergia cultrata | reverse complement strand
TGTAACATTAAGTTATATATTATCATACTATGTGTCATCTAAAGTAGAATGAAGTTTAAAATAATTTATTTTGGTATCTAAAATTGTACAAAATGAGTCAATTTAAAATGTATAATGAATATTTAAATGACTTATTTTGTATAATTTTAAACATAAAAATAAGTTATTTTAAAATATATTCTACTTTAGATGACATATGGTATATCAAGGTATCACTTAATATTATTAATCATCATTTAATTGATAGAAAATTAACTATAATTGGATTAAAGGACTAAAATGACTCACATTTTGTAATGTTAGGGACTAATTTGATTCATTTTAAAAATCAGAGACTAAAATAACTCAATAATAAAAAATAAGAAACTAAAATGAGCATTAACTCCCTCTTTAATATATTTCTCTCACTGTCCAACTCTTGCTTTTCGCTTCCTTGTGCTCTCTGTTTGCGAATGACAATTCGTCCTCTATAATAGAGGAGTGAACGTGCAGCACGCATCACGATACCAAAAAGAAAAAATGCGTACACAGTAAGATTTTTTAACCTCCAACTATTAAAATCAATGCCATGGTTCATGGCTTTTCGTTTTCACGTTTTTAACTTTTTCTTCGACGGCTGGACCCGCAAAAATATAAAAAAAAAAATGGTTCATGGGACTTCCATTGTTTAAGTCAAACCATTAGCAGGTCCAGTTCTTTAAATCCATTCATGATCATTCTCATTGTTGAAGCACATTTGAAACCGATTAAGCCCCTCCCCCAGCAGTCCGTTGTTTGCACCAGGCTTTTCAACTTTTCTAGCCCTTGGTTGAATCATTAATTAAAATGCGAAAAAAGGAATTTCAGTTTGGTTGCCCTTTGATTCCAGTCTTCACTGTTCATGCAGCTTTTTTTTTTTTGGGTGTGAATGTTCATGCAGTTTCTATTCCGATTTACAGTTTGTAGTTTTCAGTTCATACAACCCAAGAATCAAAAACAGAAAAAAAAAAAAAAAAAAAAGTGTTGCAGATTGTTTGCCTGTTAGTTTCAGTCTTTGGATTTGTCTTTCTGATTCCTTGCTTCCATTCTCGAGTTGAATTTGTTTTATATCACCCAAAAAGAAAAAACCAAAAATCAAGAACGGAAAAAAATAAAGGAAAAAGTGCTGCAGATTGTTTGCCTTTTAATTTCAATATTCGGAGTTGTCTTTCTGTTTCCCTGTTTCCATTCTTGACATGAATTTGTTATTTTTCAGCTCATACATCACCTGGGAAAAAAAAAACCCAAAAATCAGAAAAAAAGAGAAGTGTTGCAGATTGTTTGCCTTTTAGTTTCAATATTCGGTTCTGTCTTTCTGATCCCCTGTTTCCATTCTCGACTTGAATTTGTTATTTTTCAGCTTATACATCACCGACAAAAAAAAAAGACAAAAAAAAAAAAAGAAAAAGAGATAGAAGTTGTTATATTCTGTTTGTGTTTGTGCATGGCTTTTGGTTTCGTATTCCGTGATAGGAGGGAGTGCCATCAGGGATCCAGCTTCAGATTCACTGTTCATTTTACGCACTGGAGTTTCCACAACGAGTCACGAGAGGTACGCATTCGTGCCATTTTCACTTCAATTATAGTACCTCTTGCTGGAAATTCAAGACAGTACTTAATTTTTTTCAATAAAACAAAATGCTCCAGCCCCAGAGGCAAGCCCAAACAGTTCAAAAGAACAAGAACAAAACATACAGACCAAAAGGAATCAGAGACTGTTATAACAGGAATAGCCCAACCACACATATAACACGAATGAATTTTCTACGTTCAATTTTAAATTTTATTTTTTAAAATAATTATTTTTCACATTTTTTGGGTATATTTATGGATATGTATGGAGTGATGGGAATGGATGGAGCTAAATGAAATGAAATGAAATCTTTTAAAACTTCATTCTCTGGATGTCTAAAAAATAAATAAAATGAAATGGAAGTTGATAGAATCAACTTCATCTAATTTCATCATTTTTAATTGTCCTCCTTCTCCATCAATTTGGACTGAATGAGATGGAATGCCTTGCTAATATATTTTTTACTAATGAAATTATCATTATTCCACTTCCATTCCTCTCCATTATGTTCTATTACACTTCGCTCCTTTTCACTGCTTATTAACAATCCAAACATACCCATGAGTTTTCTTTTAAGTTAAAGTCTTGAAAAACATTGATTGCAATTTTTTTGAAAGAATTGCATTTAAAAAAATTAGATTTTTAAACTTCATAAATTATTTTTAAAACATAAAGAACTATTTTTTAAAAAAAGTTAAATATTATGTTTTCTTGGTTCATTGAAAAACAAATAGGGAAAAAAAGAAAGAAAATAATTAAAGAAAAAAGAAACTAAATTCATGGAAAAGAGATCCATTCAATTAAAGTTTAATAAACATAAATTAAATTAAATTTTATGAATAATTTATTTTTTTATCAACTATAGTTGACACCTGATTGCACTGATATGCGATCCCCAAGGAAAAGAATAAGGGTTCAAATTGAAGAGAAGACAATTAATTGTTGTACCAGTCTTTTAGTCACGGCATTGTCTGAAATGAGAATATCTTAAAAATAAAAAAGAAATAATTTAATTTATTAAATTCAACAAAAGCAAGTTTAAAAATTTTTATGTGGTGCCTACAATTTAAAAACACAAAGATTACATTTTTTCCATGAGAATTTTTTTTTCTGAATCCTTAATTAGTGAATTTACTTTTTTTGACGGTGCTCAGATTATTTATTCCAAAAGTTCATTTAACCGAGTACCACCTTTCGATTTCTTTATTCTTCGTTTGAACTCTATTTAAGAATTTAAGCTCTATTCACATTCATTTCATCATTTGGGAAAACCAAGACCGAAAAAAGAAGGGAAAAAGTGATGCAGATTATTTGCGTGCTTTCGGGCTTTAGAAGTAAGAAGTCATTTACATATCACCATGGTTATTGATGCACCTACCGTTAATATTGTCAGGTTCCCTTTGAGAAGGCTTAAGTCTAAGGTGTGTGCCTCTACCACATGGTCACGTCGCCACCACTAGCAGCACAGAAACCAATCACGAGCAAGGTAGCTTGTGTTGTTCTATTTGTAAGAGGTATGTACTTCAACGCTTCCCTCATAGATTTTCTGTTTAGGTGCCTTATCATTTTTGTCAGGCACGGTGGCTAACGTATTTCTTGTAAAATAGTTTGTTAAGCCCAGTTTGAGAGCTCTGCAGTGGCAGTCTGTGTGAATTAGAGCGTTGGACCTCGTCTAACACGGTGACAGGTTCGGCTCCTTCCTTTCTTCCTTAAATCTATTTCTTCTCAACTAACTCCAATTTTTAACTAAATGTAATTTCCAATTATTATTTCATTTTAGTCATTAACCAACAAACTATTATAATGTATGTTTAAGTAAAATTCCCCTTTTCTCTTTTCTCAACTGTACTAATTTTCAGTTAAATTTAATTTTGTATTATTATTTTATTTTGATTATTTACCAATAACTGTGACAATGTAGATTCAATTAATCAAATAATTGAATTTTATGTTTTTATTTGTTTATATATACAATATAGTAAAGGGATTCTGGCTTTTATATGTCTAACTTTTTCTTTCATATTTGACTTTATTTTTATTTTCAAAATAATCATATATACATAATGAAATTTAATAATTTAACTAAACTAATAATAGGAAATTAAAAAGACATTAAGACTATAAATTCTTTCTAGAGGTAATAAGGGAGGGGGGATGTGAGAGTCAAATATGAGACCCTCCATTCAGTGGGCTGAGCTTGAAATGAAATTTTAGAGGACCCAGTAACATGTAACATAGATGATGATAACAAGTTAAAATTAAAATTAATTAATTGTACATCACATATATAAATTTTGTATATATCAAATAAGAGAAATATTTTTATGAGAGATAAAAGGAGCAAATCTGAAGTTACTAGGATTGTTCTAGTCATGCATCAGAGGGTGTCAATAATTTACAATAAAAGTTATTTAAAAGTTACATTAATCATTTAAAAAGTTAGATAACCATATGTTTTACTTTTATGCATTTTTCAAAAATTCAATGACTAAGTTTGCTCCTCTCACTCCATAAACTCTTTGTAAATTTTAAAATAAATCACTAATAAGAGATTTTTTTTTACCTTATAATGTTGCTCTATGTTTTTTTAATAACTTGAAAACATCAACAATTTAATCAATATTTTAGCTTTTGACAATTTTCCTTCTGTAATGTATTTGGTATAACGGTAAAAGTGGAGGAAAAAAAATTATGAATAAGTATAATGTGTAATATCATGAATATTACACATGTATAAGATTACACATTAAGCTTATGAAAAAAAATTTCATTTTCAAATTAAGCTTATAAATTTTATATGTAAGGTGCAACCTCTAGCAGGGCCTATCAGTCTTGGCCTTCTCCAACTTATCCAGGAACTCTTAACAAAGCCCAATACTCTTGCACCACCTGTAAGTAGGCCTCTACTATCCAATCGATTGATGACTCATTACTACAAATTTTGCAATTCATCACCCATAGATGCTTGCTAGCATGGGACTTCAAAGCCTTAAACATGGCCACATGTCCTGTAGGTTAGTGATTAAATTTCTCTGCACATATATAAGTAATTTATATAAATGTTATATGTGTATGGTACATCCTACAATTTCTATATCGTATTGTAATATGATATAAAGCCTAGTTTATGGAACCCAACTACAAGATAATCATAAAAGACCAGTAAGTCAAACATCTGTATATAACAAAATCAAATCATATAAAACAAATTCCAACAACTAAACATGTGAATATCTTATTGGGTGGATCCATTATATCTAAGATGGATGCACTGTATAGTGGACGCCATAAACTGTGATTGCTTCTTAGGTATCGTTTGTTTATTGTCTCTGAGACAGAAATACAGAGAAACACTGGAGATACAAATCTGTTTGGTAATAGAGACAGAAGTAGGGATAGAAAAAAGGACAGAAAAACATAAAATTTATGTACCTCCAAAATGTGGGGACAGGATACAGAGACAAAAATTTAATATATTTTTTTCTTCCAATAATACTCCTATACATATTTATTATTTATGTCTCTATCTCCACTATCTCTATTGTCCCTGTATTTCTGTCTCAGAGATAGTAAATAAACACTACCTTAGAGAATGCATTTTTTCCAATATTGATTGCAAGTTGAGAAGGGGACAATAGAAGTAGAAGTTGGCACAAAAGAGAGGTCTTGGCAATAGTGGTGGACGGGGAAGAGGCACATACCAAGGAATGGGTATCATGTTGATCTATTAATATCCTCTACCGAAATAAGTGACCGCTTAGTGGACTTGCCTACAAAGGAGCAAGAGTGGAGGTGGAGATCAGAGTGGTGGAGGAAGGGACGGCGGAGCTAGAAGGAGCACTGGTCATATTGGTGGAGATGGAAATAGTATAGCCAACTTTTCTCGACTAACTTTTGCCTTTGCCATAATCGGTGCCTTTTCCTGCCATATCTGATTCAAACACAAGAAACATATAAAGAAATATGACTAGAATAAAAACAAATATATGAAACTCGCTGTGTATATATATATATGAACTTAAAACAAACTTGTCACCCCATATAGTCTAAACGTTCAAGTATCTTTATCATTTTCATATTCAATATCATTTACAAAATCTCCTTCCTAACCTTTAGTCATATCATGTCTTCCAATTTTTGTCCTTAAACCTTAGCTTGGAGGGTCAATTATATTAATTTCCCCTAAAGGAGAAACTATACTTGAAGGATGTTAGTATCAAGGGATTAACTCATCAACTTTATAAGCTTCCCTCACTTCACCCCTTGGTTTAGTTTTGTTAACCTTTCAATTTGATTTACATTTTCTAAGCTAGTATGAAAAATATACTTATATTGCATTTTGGGCAATAGCAAATAGGTTAAAACTTCCATATCTTTTGGAATGATTAATCCTAGTGATTTTGTAGTGGTTGTTCTAGTGTGTTCTGATTGAACATCTAGGATCAAATTTTTTGTAATTGGATATTACAGCCTTTTTCATAGGTTCACCAACATACTTTAACTCAAGTACTACCTTAAGTTTCTCATGCTACTCATATTATCCATTACTGCATCTTCTTTAACACAAACTACACTATTGCCACTCACATTATCCGCTCTTCGATTGTTTGGAATTTGTATCCATTAAAAAAATAAATAGGTGATGTAACACCCTCCTAAGTACAACATCATTCTTAAGTCATGACATTATACTCAAGAGTTGTTACTTATAATTTAGTGGACCTCTCTTAAATATCTAGAACAAGGGTCGGATGAATCGTGTAGTAACTAATGCGAAGTTCTATCAAAATATATATATCAAATACATAAAGTAGTCATTTAAATACCAAGTTGAAATATATAAGGAAGCTTTTTTAAGAGCTTTACAATACGTCCAATTATCTTTAAAGGTACAGACGCAAGTCAAGCTCGACTATAAGCCTATATACATATACAACCACTATTACATTTACATACACATATTCCTACAACTATATACATCATGATATCAATATCAACTACTAAACTACTTCATTTCCAAGTTCTTCAAGTAATAGCCCCATAATCCGCTGGATCCACCTGGAGACAACACGGGAACACAAATAGGCAGGGGTGAGAATTATAAAATTCTCAGTAGGGCAACTCCCTAATTACACAATAACAATGTCATCATCATCATCCCAGCCACTTCGGTTTATTAAGAATGAGTGATCAGGGATTTCATAACAATGGTTCAATTTTAGAGTTCCAAATCATACTTTCGAAGTGGGTAGCTTTTAATGATCAATCACTTAATGCACATATATAATAAAGCGCGAACACATAGTAAATAATTCTAGTCAAACTTTTACATATAACATGATCATGCATATGCTACATGTAGTGAACTTATTTGTAATTGCCCTTAATAAATCGAAGAGAACCTTATATCTCTTTATTTTCCCTTGACAAGTCACAAGGATCATATCTCACTTTATTTGCCCTCGACACAGTCAAAAGGATCATATGTCACCTATTTGCCCTTGATACAATCGAAAGGATCATTTATTTTGCCCTCGACAAGTCAAAAGGATCACGTGTCACTCTATTTGTCCTCGTCAAAGTCGAAAGGATCATATGTCACTCCATTTGCCCTCGACAAAGTCGAAAGGATCATATATCTTTACTTATGGCTATACAACTTAATTAAATGCATCATTCACTTTACTACCTATGAATGCATACATAGGACACATATAGGCATTATTCCCAATATGATTCCAATCATGCCTCATAAAAAATTCTTTATAGTAGCTAACATGCATTCATATAACATATACTTGGACTAAATGTCATTTTATCATTAGTTTAAGACATTCTCATCTTTTCAGCACCTTGGCAGATTTCTTATTCCAATGACAACATTTAATTTCTCTATCAAATAACCAATTCAAGAGCCACAAAAATTCTCTGACACTTCAGTGTGTTTACAAGGCCCTATAAATTTTTCATATCAATTGAAGTTATCTAACCATGTTAATTAAATTATACAAGTTTAGTGGTCAAGGACCACTTTTTCACAGCTCAAAGCAGGGTTCCCATAATTTTTAAATTTAACAAATGATGGAATCAACTCAAAATAAAAATAACTGTTACACTTCAATAGTCAACCCCTTGTAAAAATTTCAAGGGACAATTCCCTCATTTGCTATGGTCACAAAATTATACAAATTTATAGCTTCAGTACCAAGATTTCAGGCAGCATAGTTACAACTTCAGTCCTTGATTTTTCTCAGGTAGAAAAAGTCTTTATTATGCACCACGAAAATTCTCAGAGTTTCCTTAGGATATTAGCTTGAACATATAATTTTTATAGATCATAAAAAATGACTAGAATTGAACCAGAAAATTTGTGATCAATTCTTGTCCTGTCAAAATCCGAAAATCTAGCAGCATGTGTCAAATTCTCTTTTGACAAAAATCATTTTTCACAACATCCAAACATATCAACAAAATTAACACATTAATATCAACATATTATCAACCAATATAATGAAAAATTTCAGAATCAATCAATCAATAACTTCCAAAGTAAAATTTGAAAGAAAAAGGCCAAAGAAAACCCTACTTTGAAAGCTTTTGAGCTTTATACTCCAAAGGATGTTCTAGGTGATCTCTCTTCACTTCAAGGCACCAATTCTAACCCCAAACCTTCCTTAGGCAGCGAGCAAGTGAGGTATCAAGGTGAGGATTTGAGATTTCAATCGGTTAGATTTGTAGGGTTTGAGGTGTAGAATAAGTTTACTTAAGGAGGTTTTTGATTTTGGTAAGGTTTGGTTTATGATTTTTGAGGTTGAAATCAAGTTTTGAGAGGAAGAAAATGGAGTTTCTATGCTGCCTCCTTTGTTAGCCGAGGATGATGATGAAACTTATGGGGTTAGATGGTTTATAATTATCTAATAAGGTGAATTCTCATTGGTTGGCTCATAAAGCATCATTTTTTCATTAAAAGAATTTCATATCAATGGCTAGGATTTGATCTTTCATTCCAAGATGAAATCCTAGCCATTCATTGGTATTCAAATGGATAAACTTCATTATTAGTAGATATTAACTGGTTTTCGGTGTTAAAAATCGATCACCAAAATTTCATCAAACGAGTGAAACAGTGTACTTGGGTAATCAACTATTACTTGAAAATTAATTCTAAGCATAAATTTTTATTCCTACCTATTTCTAACATTAATCCTATAATTTCTCACTTTCGGGCATCTTTGGGCCTTAATTCTAGGGTTTCGGCTGTCTTAGCGGGCCTGTAGGGCCCGTAAATTACTATTCATATTTTTTTTTTACAGATTCATTGGATCGTTTCTATCATTTCTATGTCTATCAGATTTTTAAAATTATGACTAAAAAAGCTTAAATAAATTTTTATATAATTTTTAGGGTGTTACAGGTGATGATAGGTTGTACTGTTCCTAGTAGTATGCAACTCTCTACAAAGATTCATATCAAATTAAACTTTTAGGACAACAAGCGAAAATCAAAGAACGTGATTGATAGAGTCATTAGGTCACATAAGTAAGATTTCAACCATGATAAAAATTGCTCAAGGCAATGGTCACCATATAATTATTCAAAGTACCTATAGGCATTGCAAAAGTACAAAGAAAGTACAGAATAACATCATTTATCAATATGTAAAGATTGAAAAAGGAATAGATAAATTGTAAACAAATTGTTGATCACTTAGATTTTATAAGGATGCACCTTATCATGATTTACCAATATATGTAAATGTGTAGAATTCCATTCACTTCCCGTTAACCATCGGTCCATGCATTTCCCACCAACATGACCAAGTTGGTTGAATATAGATAGGGTCTCCACAATTGGGCTTTAACCTTAATTGTGGTTTAGACCAACCTTAGTTCTCATTGATTGAACATGAGGCTCAAAATAAAAGGAGAAAAAGTTTGATGGCTCCTTTGAAATGTATGCTTGACATATAGATTCCTTGACTCGAGTACTATTTTTCACAATTTTGTTAAGCCCTTATATGTCCTTTTCGAATGAATACATCTACCAATCTTTTATTGGCCTACACACACACTTTGTATGATAAGTGTATAGCAAGTGCTTCACGGAGTCAAAGAACCCGGGGGAAAGATTCTCTTTAATCTACATAAAAACAATGGGAATATTCTTCTCCATCACTAAAAGTTCCTCAACCCTAAAAGTAGATGAGCACAAGTCTTTGAAATACTTACTAAGCTCTATTACTGGCTTCCAAACCAAATTAGATAGTTCCCTAAATACAATGGGAAGCAATAAACTTGGCATCCATAGTGGATTCAGCTATACATGTTTGCTTGGATGATTTCCAAGCAACACCGCCACCACCAAAGGTAAAAATATATCCCCCTGTTGATCTAGTCTCATTTGAATCAAAGATCAAATTAGTATTATAATACCTTTCAAGTACCTCGGGATATTCCGTATAACGTGAGCTATATCATTGCTCAAAGGTACCTCATAACTCTATACAATGCTGTCCAATGATCCTTATTAGGATTATGTGTGTATGTGCTCAATCTATTCACAACATAAGCAATATCAAGCCTTGAACAGTTCATCAAGTACATAAGGTTACTAGTTATTTGAGAATATTGAGTTTGAGATATATGAGTATCTTTATTCTTTTTCAGGTATAAACTACCATCATAGGGAGTAAATTTTAGAATCATAAAATCAACTATTACAAGCACTATTGCAATAAAATGCTTTTGAGATATTCTGTAACAAGCTTTCAGTTTCATGAGCTTAATTTCCAAATTTAAGTAGGCTTCTCCTAAATCTTTCATGTAAAATTTTGATGATAAAAATTGTTTAGTTTCATTAATCACATCAATGTTGGTTATAGAATAAGCTTATTATCTACATATACACAATAACACCATTTAAATTATCATCAAATTGGTATAAATACATTTATCGAAATCGTTCACTTTACAGCCATCTAGCTACATCACTTTATCTAACTTTTCATGCCATTGCTTAGGCACTTGTTTAAGACCATATAAAGATTTGATTAATCTACACACTTTATTCTCACTACTAGAAACCACAAAGCCTTCAAGTTGATTCATATCAATTTCTTTTTCTAAATCTCTATTAAGAAAAATAATTTCGACATCCATTTGGTTTTTAATAAATTGTGGATAAAGTAATAAAAAAATCTAATAAAAGATGTTCCAACCACTAGTGAATATGTATAAAGTAACCTAAGCATTTCTTTTGTGTTAGCATTTAGCAACTAATCTAGCTTTATATTTTTCAATTTAGCCATTAGGTCTTAATTTCTTTTTAAATATCTGTTTCATCCTATTCACTTTACTACATTAGTTAAATTTTACTACCTTTCATGTATGATTATACTAATCATTACTAATTCTACTACACTATTAATAGCTTCTTTCCACAAATGACCATTCAGAGAAGAAATTGCCATATTATATGGTAAAGGATCTCCACCCATTAAAAATGGATTTTGGATTTTCTAAAGTGAGGATCTCACTTTAGAGAGTAAAGTAAGGAGATACATAAAAATCATCAATACATAAAAATCATCACCAAAATTACTTTCTTTTCTCTTTTTTTTAACTCCTTCTAAGTTCAATTCCATTATTGTCAAAAGTACTAGATTCACAAGCATTTTTAGATGAAAGTTTTCTTTTGAAATGAAAAACAATATTAAAAAACTCAGCATTTTTTATTCAATAATATAATTGTATTCATGTCTAAAACATCACTTTTTCATATTAAAAATCTATAAGGAGTACTATTTTCAGCCTAGCCAAAAAACATAGAATCACAAGTTTTAAATCTAATTTTTCTCTTCTTTGATTCAAGTAATAACACTTGCTAAATACCCCTACACTTTAAGATTTTTAAATTAGGCAATAATTTTTCCTATAATGCAAAAGGTGTTTTTTTTTTATTTTCTTAAAAATTATTCTATGTTGTATGTGACATGTAGGAAGAATAACTTCCCCCTACCAATTTGGAGGTGCACATAGCATTCATCATTTCTTTTAATGTTCTATTTTTTCTTTCATCTATTCCATTAAATTTTGGTGAATAGGATGATGTTACCTCATGAATTATTCCACATTAGTCACAAAAATTATTAGCATATAGGGAGAACTATCATTTTAACCCCCCTGAAACATTATGTCAGCGACATAATAGGCCTCAAAAGAATGCATGTGACCCTCCAAAGATCCATTATATTTGATAAATCCATCCAAACATCAATTGGCCTCTATTTCAAGTAATAAAAGTGATTCTTTTAGAGCTTCTTTTATGAAAAATATAATTTTTTTTATGGGGAGGTGGGAGCAAAAGTAGCAATTCTACCATGCTAGAAACTTGGCACAACATGTGATATACAATCTATTTTGTCAAATACATGATCTTTTTGGGGCGAAAGTGATGATTCTATCATGCCAACTTGGTACAAACTATGATAATGTAATCACTTTCATTGACTAAAGTGAATGCCATTTGATGTTTTGAGTGAATTTGTCAAACAAAATGAATTTTAAAGGGTCACTGGTAAGTATAATTTCTTTTGATTGCTATTTTGTCACTAGCATGATCTTTTGAGGGCAAAATTGGAAGTTCTCCTAAGATATATTGACCCATATTCTTCTCCTCTATTAGATCTCAATCTTCTCATTTTCTTTTTAAATATATTCTCCATTTCAGCTCCATAAACTTTAAATTTTTCTTCTGCATTATCTTTTATTCTAAGTGATAAACATATATGTATTTTGAAGAATCATATATAAACATTATATAAAATGTTTTACCACCTCTAGTCATAATTGTAGATTTTAAGTCACCTATGTCTGAATGTATAAGGCCTAATAGATTTGTTTTATGAAATTCTATGGGTTTTAACGCTTTCTTTGTACTCTAGGCTTCTACAAATATTTGACATTTTCATTACTATCTTTTGACATATCACTTAAAATCCCTAATTCTTCCATTATCTTCAAATAACATAAATTAATATATCCTAATTTACCATGTCATAAATCAATAGAATCAAATAAATAAGAAGTAACCTGGGGGTGTGGTTGAGTGGTAAGGACTTATTCACTCTTAATCAAACGTCAGGGGTCCAGTCATTGGCTTTGGATATGGAGCAGTTTTAAATCTCTGAACCAATTATTCTACCCTTTGAGGTGCCAGCTAGCGAGGGGATTAGTCGTCATGCTTAACGGTGGATACGCTAGTGTGACACCAAAAAAAAAAAAAAAAAAGAAGAAGAAGTAGAATGTGCATGTTCATTTATTTCAAGAGAAACATCTAGCAAAAATATACCATCACTATAATACCCTTTTCCCACAAAATCTCCACATCTAGAAAGCATGGTGTGTAAATTTTTTAGAGAAACAATACTTCTCTGATGTTTTGGACTTGAGTCTATGGAAGCCGAGACTTTGACCTCTGTAACGTTCCGTCTGTATGCCTCCATGTTGAAGCCTTTTGTCATGAAAGAGTAAATCTTATGGAGTGTTTGGTACAATATATTAAGCATTATAGTATAAGTTAATATTATACTTTATGTCCTTATCCTTTATATGGTGCAAGCAATGTATTGTATAATATTTTACGTCATAATCTCTTTATATACAAAATGCTGTATAACTCAATACAGAACTAGAAAGTCATATTAATTCTGATTAACTTTTAACATACAATATTATATTTTTGAATGTTTTGTTAAAACAAAGTAATTCTTAAATAAATGATAATAAAATAAAATTATAAAAATAAAAATAATTAATAAACAATAAATAAAATAAAATAATAAATATTTAATAATAAATAAATATTTTAAATAAATAATACATACAAGATAAAATTGTAAATTATTAACTAATAAATATATAAATAAATAATAAATGATATGTAATATATAAAATTAAGGATCAATAACTTAAATTTAAATAATTATGGTTAAAAATATAAAATATTAAAATATATAAAATAGTATTTTTATTTATATATGTTATTGAAATAATAAATAATTATTAAATATTGAAATAAATAATAATATTTAATATACATTAATTAGTAAATATTTACGTAAATATAATATTTAAAAATATTATAATTAAAATTCTTGTTTTGTTATTATTTGATTTGTTTTAACATTTAATTAAGATATTATAATTATCTGCAAATAAATAGTATGATATTACTAAACATAAAATCGAATATCTTATACAGTATTACACCAAACACTATATAGTATTATAATTTTATCAAGTCTTATGCTATCAACCCTACCCTTAACCTATCAGGCCTTCCAAACAATCTTAAAGATAATTTTCAAAGCTTGACCCAATATGGCTATGCTGCTATTTGTTTCGTTTTTTATATATGAAAAGTAATAATATTCTAATGGATTATCAATTCAGAGTATAAAAGGAAACTCAAAACAAAACACATTCTGATCGTTCGTTTATTGAAGTATATAATAAAAATGAAAAAAAAGAAAATACTCTTAAGATTGTATGAAAAATTAATTAAAAATGACACAACAAATAAAATAAGTAAACCAAGAGATAAATCCAAATAATATAAATAATCAGTGACAGAAATTACAAAATTAGAGATGAATAGTAAATAACCCAATTAAAAATAAACTACTTATCGATTAATAGTTGGGATATGCTAGGCAGTGTAACTTAAAAGTATTTTACTACCACAAGATAATAAGCCTGTTTAGATGTTATTCACAGCTAATATTCTCCAAAATACAATAATAATTTTGTGCTAACTCTATATTTGAACTAGTAGGGCTATAGGAACAACTTATAAGAATTGTACAAGAGAATTGAATAATTAGTAAAGGAAAAATGTTATATTCTAGAAATGTTTTCATTCGATATACTTGCAAAGCATGTTGATCCGTTTATAAGACAAATAAATGAACGTTGGTTACTGTTCAAGAACTTTAGCAACATATAAGAAAAAATTATATTTCTTTCCCAAATGTTTAACATTTTTCTTTTATAAACTTAAGACTCAACTGAGCTCTTTTTCAAACCCATAAAATAACAAATAATTAATTGTAATAAAGCATTACACCTTTCTCATTTCTCTACGTTTACTTTATTTTTTCTTTGTGATAAAAAACATAAAAGGAAAGTGAAATAATGAAAAAGGAGGGGAGAAAAATTTAGGTGGTAATGAGATAAAAAATATTAAGGATAAAAGAAAAAAGATTATTTTTGACACCTTTAGGACGTAAAAGAGTTTTATATTATATATTCAATAATGTGTTATCATATTAATAAAAATAAGAGTTTTATTTTGATGCACTGACAATATAAAAAAGTTTTATATTGTCATTCAATCTCATCTCTTTTTTTATATGACTTTTCAAGTAGTAGGAGTTGAAAACATCCATATTTGTTGGTGTGTCATTACATGATTGGGTGAATGTGTAAAATTGTTTACACTATTCATACATTTCAATTAAATCCTAAAAGTAATTGATTCACGTATACTCATTATCCTAAAAATCTTAATATAATATTATATAATTAGATTATAATAAAAAAATAAAAAACATAAAAAATAAAACTAAACGAAAAGCAGATAAATAATATATAAATTAAAGAAAGAAAAATATATCCAAAAGAAGAAACACAATATCAAATGAGTGTAGTGTTAATTTATACTTACACTTTATGAGACACCATACTAACACACTTTTATCTATTATTAATAAAATATCCAATAATAAATAAAAGTGTGTTAACACGATGTCTCATAAATGATGAGAACAAATAACATTTCTCCTTATGAAAATGAAGAAAAATTTTGTATTTGACAATGGTTTACTTACTTTATTGGGAGGTGAAGTAGGATAGAAAAAATAATAATAATTTAATATAAATGCTTCTTTGGAAATGAAATGAGATAGAGAAAATAGTAATAATGTAATGTGGATACTTTATGGGGAAGTTAAATAGGATAGATAAAATGATAATAATAATAATATAATGTGAGGTAAGATTTAAGCGGAAAAATATACAATTGGAAACGTATACATATTTTATATTTATATATTATTTTAATTATAATTATAATATAGACTATGGTGTAGATGACACAAAAGCGGGATTATAATATAGACTATGGTGTAGATGACACAAAAGCGGGAGGGGGGGGGGTCCTCCAAAACCCCATGTCTTTGTTTATATTTTATCCATCTGATACTTTTGGAAGCTACTCTTGTTGCGTTATTTCTGTTCTCTCTATTCTTTTTTAACGAAATGGTACACTTCACAGGTTGTTACTTTTGATGGAATAAAAAGGGAAAGTGTATTGGTTTGGAATTTTTTGGTCTACAAAGTATTGAGACCAACTGATTGTTATTGTTCCCCCATTCTAGAGACCAAAGAAGGTAATGCGCTATTACCGTCTCTAGGATTCCCTTGAAAATGTTTCACTGGTTCTTTTACTCATTCGAAAAGTTCCTTTTTTTTTTTTTCTCTCTTCTCTTCTTCTAGGCTCAACTTTCAAATCGAAAGAAGAATGGATTTTCTCATCGCTATTGCTGTAAAAGTAGCTGAGTATACTGTGGCACCTATCGGAAGGCAAGTGGGTTACTTGATATCCTACAATGCCAATTTTAACGAGCTAACTGATCGTGTTAGTGCTCTTGAGAACAAAAGAGACGATATCAAGGATCGGATTGAGGAAGAAAGAAGGAACGGGAAAGTAACTAAAACTCGTGTGGATAACTGGTTGAACAGTGTGGATGGACTCATTAGAGAGGCAAATCTACTTCAGCAACATCCTGATCGTACAAAGGTAGGGTGCTCCGGAGGGTCATTTCCCAACTTGGTGTTACGACATCAACTTAGTAGAAAAGCTACAAAGATGGTGGAACGTGTTGTTCAAGTACAAGGAAGAGGGGACTTCGACCAAGTTGCTGAACCTGCACCAAATGTAGCCTCAATCTCTGCCGATAGGGGATTTGAAGACTTTGAGTCAAGGAAGTCCATTAAGGAGAATATCATGAATGCTCTAAGAGACCCTAAATTGAGCATGATTGGGGTCTATGGGCTGGGCGGTGTGGGTAAGACCACTCTTATGAAAGAACTTGCTGAAATTGCTAAACAAGACAAATTGTTTGATGTGGTGGTTAAGGCCACTGTATCCAAAAATCCTGACGTCAAAACAATTCAACAGGAGATCGCTGAAAATTTGGGTCTTCGATTTGTTGAGGAGACAGTTAATTGTAGAGCACTTCGCCTACACCAAAGAATTAAATTAGAGAAAACTATCCTTATCATATTGGATGATATTTGGAAAGGACTTGATTTGGAGGAAGTGGGAATTCCTTTTGGGGATGCACATAACGGTTGCAAATTGTTGATGACATCCAGAAATTCGGATGTGCTACGACAAATGGGGGTCAACAACTATTTCAGACTAGAAGTTTTAAATGACGAAGAAACATGGAGCTTGTTCAAAGAGAATGCTGGCAGTATAGACGATGAATTGATTGGGATAGCATCCCAAGTGGCTAGAAAGTGTGCAGGTTTGCCTGTTCTTGTAGTTGCGATGGCACGGTCCCTGATAAATGAAGACATTCACGCATGGAAAGATGCGTTGAACTGGTTAAAAGAGGTTGGCATTCATACAGAGATGAAGGAGATTACATATTCAGCTCTGGAGTTTACTTACAAAAGGTTGCAAGGAAATGAAATGAAAAAGTTCTTCTTGCTTTGTGCTGCAGGTGGAGAACGACCTTGGATCTCTCACTTGTTTTACTATGGAATTGGTCTGGGCATATTCAACAACACTAATACACTGGAAGGTGCCAGAAATAGGCTTTACAACATGATTAGTGCACTAAAGGCATCTTGTTTGTTGCAAGAAGAAGACACAAATACAAGGCTCAAAATGCATGACGTTGTACGTGAAGTAGCCATCTCCATAGCATCAAGGGATGAACACATGTTAATTAAAATGGGTGATGACTTGAATGAATGGCCGAAGGTGGATTTTCTCAGGATGTGCTCCCAAATCCGCTTGCGTTTCCATTTCCGCAATATATGTAGCAAGCCCCCTGAAATATTAGATTGCCCTAATCTTGAGCTTTTCTTTTTGCGTCCTGCTGATCGTTCTCTAGAACTTCATGGTTCCATTTTTAAGAGAATGGAAAACCTCAAAGTGATGGACTTAACAGCAATGAATTTTCCTTCATTACCCGCATCTTTCTGTTGCTTAACTAGCCTTCAAACATTGTGTTTAGATCATTGTGTTCTAGGAAATATGGAAGCAATAGGTGCTTTGAAAAATTTAGAAATTCTTAGCCTCTTGCATTCTTCCATGATAAAACTGCCAAGTGAAATAGGGAAATTGACTCATCTAAGAATGTTAGATCTGAGTAATTCTGGAATCGAAGTCATCCCACCTAATATCATATCAAGCTTGATCAAATTGGAGGAGCTGTACATGGGTAACACCTCCATTAAATGGGAGGTTGAGAATTCAGCTAGTCAAAATAAGAATGCTAGCCTTGCCGAGCTTCGAATGTTGTCTAACTTGACAGTTCTAGAATTACAAGTTCGTGAGGCTTGGATGTTGCCAAGGCACTTGATGTTTGAGAAACTAGAAAGATATAAAATTGTAATTGGAGATGTATGGGAATGGTCTGACATTGAGGTTGGAACCTTGAAAACATTGAAACTCAAGCTTGGTACCAATATTCATTTGGAGCACGGGATAAAATCATTGATTAAAAGAGTGGAGAATTTGTACTTGGATGAAGTGGAAGGCATTTCGAATGTGCTCTATCAATTGAACAGAGAAGGATTTCCACAACTAAAGCACCTCCACATCCAAAATAATGCCAAAATTAAGCATATCATTGATTCTGTGGAAAGGAATCATGTTCCAGTTTCCTTTCCAAAGTTGGAAACACTGGTAATTCAAAGTATGAATAACATGGAAAAGATCTGTCATGGTCCACTTGCAGTTGATTCCTTCGTCAACCTCAGAGTCCTTAGCGTTGAAAAATGTTCTCAATTAAAATATCTTGTCTCCTTTTCAATGGTTAAAGGACTTTCCCGACTTTCGAAGATTGAAGTTTGTCAATGCAATTTAATGGAAAGTGTAGTGCTTGCAGATAACGAAGCAAGTGCAGATGATAACAAAACCGTTGATAAGATTGAGTTTCTCTCTTTGCAGTCACTGACTTTACAACATCTGTCTACACTCGATAGCTTCTTCTCTTATGAGTTGACATCTTCTGAGCGAAATTGTCAAAGGTTGGAGAATTGCATTCCTATACCGTTCTTAAGCGCTCAGGTACGTTCTTTTAGTCCTATGCTTATATAAATGTAAATGGTGATATGACTTTGTTTTTTTGGTAAATATATGGATTTATTTTTGGAGAATATGATGGTATGAATTTAAATTATTACTGGCAGAAGTTCCCCCCCCAGGACTACGTGTGTCATATGCATATAATAACTAACTTCTAATTTTAAAAATATAAAATTATAAACTAAAAGGGATATGTGATTTGAAAGATATCGACACAAGTTTCAGTGTTTCACTGTCTAAAATCTTAAGTGATTATAAGTTCGCTTCCACTCAAAATTATAATATAAACAGTCTCGATATGGAGTTGAAAAAGCAATAGATAAGAAGGATCATTATACTTGTGAGTCATGTTAGTTCTTAATTTTTAAAATTGATCAAATTAGTCTCTGACATTGTAAAATATAAGTCATTATAGTCCTTCACCCAACTTTTATTTAACATTTTATCAATTAGATGATGATATATAATGTTAAGTGATGATATGTTGGCATACCTTGTATCATCTAAAGTAGAAATTAAGTTTAAAATGACTCATTTTGGTATATAAAGTTACATAAAATGAGTCATTTAAATCCATTTTCCAAGTTATAAAATGATTCATTTTGTGCAAATTGAGATATCTAAATGAATAATTTTAAGCTCCATTATACTTCATATGAATAAAGCGTGTGTCAATTAGAATACTCACTTTTTGAGTGTTGAAATAATATTTTTTATAATAATAACCCCAAGCTGTAAGCAATAATACTCATTAATTTTTCTCTAAAGTTTTCATATTGTAAGTCAGTTTCATAATATGAATATTTTCTAAAATTAATTAAATAAAGAAATTTATATTTTTCATTAAAATATTAGTGTATAAAATGAACAAAAACTTGAATACTGTGGTTTCAATTCACAAAGTTGTTGGACCACAAAAAATAGCAATTTTCCAAGGATAGATATTGCTTGTGGAAAAATTAGCCTGGGAAGGTGAAAAGTTAGCCTATAATTGAGTATTTGCTGATAAATGGATGGCATTTGATAACACTTGTAGCGGGAAAGATATAGCCGATGAGAAATTGGCCGGAAGCTGCCTTAGAAGGCTAAAATCCTCGTTAGGTCCACAAGTAGGAATAGTGTTAGTGGAGTTAGTATTAAATAATTGCGTGCTTCACTGTGCTTATAGATAGCCATATACTCAATTGGAACAATCATCTAAACACATAATGAATCAATGACATTTAATTTTTAGCAATTTATCTTTCTTTTTCAACACTTTATCTTTTTTGCACCTTCATTTGCTATTTTCACCTTTATTAGCTTTTTGCACTTAGTTTCATTAGGAAATCTCTTTGTATCACAACCAAACACTTTCTAAAAGAGTTTGGGAGTGGAGAAATAAAGTCTTTTTTCTCTATGGAATTGTCTAAGTTTTGGGAATTTGGGAATCAAAGTTTTTGTGGAAAAGGTCAATAATTGTCTTTAGAGAGATATTCACTTCCACATGTAATTAATTTCTACTGAGTTGAGGGTAATACTCCCTTGTGATATAATAAAACTTTATAAATTTCTTTTCTACTAGTAATAAGAAATTTTCTCACACTTCATGAACTTATACTTCATTTTCTCACTATAATTTTAACGTATCTTACAGTTTTGAAATACAAGTAAATGTTAATTATTAGGCTAAATTTGGTATGTTTAATCACTATGGTAATATCCATTGATTTAATTGTCATGCATTGACAGTGTAACAAAGTTTTACACAGTCATCAAATCATGTATTATCACATAAGCCATAATAGTTGACTTTTATCCCTTGCTTGAAAAGTCATCCAAACAATATATTTTGATTAGATTACATTGTTAGTGCATCAATATACATATGATGAGGTATCCGTTTGTATCCGTTTACTCCAATAGTACTTACTCTATTGGATATATTATTATTAACAACATATTTCCTCAATCCAACCGTTGAATAATATGCTATTATCATCATGATTAAACATACTAAATTTTAGAAAAATTGAACGTGGATAGATATGTTATTTAATATGTAAGATTTACATGTATTTTAAAAACTATGTTGTACGTCCAAATAAAAAAGGATGATGAAGTATCAAATAATTTTGAAATTTTATAAAATATTATACATTTGATCTATATAGCGAGAATTCAACGGTTGAATTGATGAAATTTGATATTTATAAAAGGTCATTTAATGGATTAATTATACCAATTAAAACTTACTCCTAGAGTAAATGAATTAGAAAAATGAATTAGAGAGAGAGAGAAATAATTAATAATATATAATACTATTTGATTTTTTTGTTCATACTATGTTATGTAGGGAGAGATCCACAATTCTCACCAAAAGTTTGAAGCATTGAATGCTCATATTTTTGTTATACGGATGAACAATATTGTAGGGAATAGTTATCAATTTTAGAGAGCAAATTTAGTTACACAATGGAGACTAAAAACATTCTATCTCCTTTTAAATATTCCATTTCTGACTTTTTTAATATCATTACCAGAAAAAACGCTGTTACCGACAGAAAGTTTCATTTTCGATGGATTTTTCAATGGATTTTGACCACCAATAATAACGTAGTTGGAAATTAGTATTGACGGAAAAAATTCATCAATAAATGCTATTGATGGATCAACAAATTCGTTAGGGATTAATGATTATCGAAGGAATTTATATTATTACCGATGGACTTTTCTGTCAGTAACTTTTAATTTAATTTTTAATTTTTTAATATCTAAATTTTACTGATGGAAAAATTCATCGATAATTATTGAATTTTACAATTTTTGTTTTAGTTTACTGACAGATTTTTCTGTCAATAATTTTAAAAGTTTTTTTGTATGTGTATTACCGACGGAAAAATCTATCGATAATTATTTTTTTGTGTTTAAAAAATTATAAAAAAATTATTAATAAATAATAAATGCACCAAATTTAAGTTCAAAATGTAAATGCAAGAAAGTCTATAAACATAAATGTAAAGAAAAAAAAAATCAACATATAACAAATAAAGAAAATGGCTTATGCCAATGTCATCAAGTCAACATCCACAAAACCAAGGTAGGAACATACACTTAAAAATTAGGGATACGATAGGACTAGCCGCCAATTGTAAAAACAATCACAAACGGAAAAACTAGCCTGCTCAATGATACTTTCAATCACGTCATCTGAAAGATTCATGCCAGATTCGGCTAGAGTGGCCACCACCATTTGCTTCACCTATACATGAAATAAAAATGAACATCAATACATATTAAACACATGCTGATACAAAAAACATGTCAAATCACACAGATTCCAAGGAAACAAAGAAAAGAATGCAAATTATGTACTATGATTCTAAAACATGATTTGAAATTCATTTATAGTTAAATAATAGGCTGAAACTATAGTTTTTAAGAGCCAAGAGGAAGGCTGGAAAGTAATGTGTAGTTCTTAAGTATGCATAGCTTCCAAATGTTAACTATGATCTCCTGATGCTTAAAACATATTCCACCAGTCTTCTTTTTCAATTGAGTTGCTTGCAGTAGACAACCAACTTCATTCTAGGTTGTTATCAGTTCTTATCAGTAACAAATAGAGAACAAGATGACGATTCTGAACCAAAATAAGATCAAAGATTTATTTATTCTGCAGCAAACAAATGCATAAAAACATAGCCAAGAACAATGACATACAAGTTTTTGGTTCCCAAACAGGTTATCATCTATAGTTCAACACTTTCTTTATCCCAATGCTAAGCCAAGCCACTAGGCCTTGAGACAAAGAAGGGCTAATCTACCTCTGAAAACTCATGAGCTAGTCAGTTTTTTAATCCAGGGCCTCAGTTACACCACAAAATAATAGAAAGTACACTACCACTATGCCAGAGGGCTTCAGCAAACAAATTGTACAATTTAAGACTGATTCCAAAGTCCAAACAGATAATTCTTTCAGCATGACTTGTCAGGATAACCTTAACACCATATACAAGAGAATATAGATAGTGGGCAAAACTTCAGGGAAAAAATTTATACGAAAAAATTACCTCATGTCTCTCAATAAATCCTTGCTGTTTTAGATCATACAATTGAAATGAAACTGCAAGAAAAGAAAGTTGGGAATCCCCAACAAGCATACGCATTACTACCAATAACAAACGCGATAAGGGAAATGAATAGACAACTATAGAAACAACAGATATGTTCTACTAAGTATTGGTCATTCTTACACTCAATCTTATCATCAATTGGAGCACTCGGATGAAAGACAGAGAAAGCACGTGCAAACTTGTCAAAATCAAAGTATCCCATTGTGCTTGGGGTCAGCCTACAATGGCAATCCATTCAATGGAAAAATTTACATAGTTAAATGAGAAATTGTACATCACAGTCTAAGTAAGAGAGAAAATAAAATAGTCATGCTTTAAGCAACTTTTCCAAGATTGGAACTGAACAAGGTTCAGCAGTATGTTCATAAGACTTGTGCATATATATTTTTGTTTGAAAAGGAACCTATATACTTATAAAAAAAATAGAAGAAACAGGCAAGATCTGGGAGTTCTTACCAAATGATCAACCTAATGGGAAGGCTTCTCCGGCGGATGGCGGTGCAAGGCTGGGCCGCGGCTTGCACGGGAAAGATGGAGGGTGGCGAGACTGGCTAGGTGGGCAGGCGGCTTGCGCGGGACGGCGGGGGCAGGGGTTTAGGCGACGAATGGAGAGAGACGGAGAGACACTAGCGCCACAGGAAGGTGATGGTCGGCATTGGCGCGGGGTGGTGACATTGGCTGGTGGCACGGAGGCGATGGGGGCGGCCTTGGGGGGACGGTGGGGCGGCGTGCGTTGAGAGAAAAAGAGAGAACAAATGAGAGAGAGAGAGAGAGAGAGAGAGAGAGATAGTGAAGAGGATAATGAGTTTGTGGCTCTAATAATGCACAAGAGTTATCGACTGATTTTTGAATTACTTATGGAAAAATCCATTGGTAATAGGCACCCAATTTTCAAATTTTTTTAACATTTACCAATAGATTTGAAAATTTAATTTTAAAATAAAAAAATTTAATAATAATTATCGACGACTTTTTCCATTAGTAAAATTTTTTTTTATTAAAAATAATTCATAAGAGTTACCTATAGAAAAATCCATCAGTAATTTGCGCATTATATTAATATAAAGTACGTGTGAATTTTATCGACGGATTACCAATAGAAAAATCTATCGGTAATGCTTGAAAACCAAAAAAAAAAATTCTCGAATTTTACACTTTCCGTCGAAAACACTGATGGAAAAAATTCATCGGTAACTCGCATGTTTCTTGTAGTATATCATATAATTATTGGTCGAGTAAAAGTCCATATATCAATTTTAAGGTTTTCATTTCAAGAGCTAAGATTTTCATTTTAAAAGACTATTTGTTTGAATACGTATTTGAACACAAATTTATTTATTAAAAATTGCTCACTATTAATTTCTTACTGTATGATTATAAACCCAAAAGAAAAAAAAATTGAATATTAATCCCCGTTATATCTTAAAATCTACTCATTTTAGGGTATAGAGAGATAAAAAGTCAGAGTTCTTTCCCATAATATGATTAAAAGCCCCCAGATTTGATTCTCACTTTTATGTAACTCACGAAAGTAAGTTTTGCGTGTACTATAAATCCTCCAAAATTTTAGTTATAAAAGATAATGTAAAGTTAAAAAAGCAGAGATAATTTTTAAAATAATATTTATTGTTTTAATAAATCATACTCACAATAAATCATAATTTTTTTTTCAATAATTAGATAATGCTTAACATCAACAGTGAGAAGCTAGGGATACTTACACTTTGACATGACAAAGACCTTGTGATACTTTCTCTCTCTACACATACGATCACTTTACGCATGCTTTTGCACCTTACCTGCACTCTCCACTACACACATACCACTTCTTTCACCTCTTCACCCTAGCTACTCACTTACTTGTGCACCTCGTTTCACACAAAGCACTTGCTTTGCGCACACCAAGATAAGAGGACATGATTCCTATTAATAATTAAGCATACATATAAGGTTGTACACCAAAAAAAAGCATACATATAAGGTTGGTGACATCTCAATGGTTAATTCTATAGAAATTTCTGTAAGTTGTGTTGATATTTCATGTTACCTAGAGGAAATGCCAATATAATGTATAGGTTTTGGAATATTAATGCATACCCAGAGATTTACCTAACTGTCACTACAAACCTTGAGTTACATTTTGTTCTATGTATGTAGGTTTCATTTCCTAATCTGGACACCCTTAAGCTGAGGTCACTCAATTTGAACAAAATTTGGGAGGATAATCAACATGCTGTTCACAAATTAACAAAATTGATTGTGGAAAATTGTTATCGGCTAAAGTACTTATTCTCATCTTGTATGGTGGGAAGTTTTCCTAACCTCATAAGGCTTGAAATAAGTGATTGTTCTCTGATGGAGGAGATAATAGCAACAAAAGAGAGAAACCACAATATTGTTGCATCGGGAGAGGTATGGTACCTCTGCTAGTTAGAATATTCACATTCTGAACTTTAGTTCAAATAGAAGGGAGTTATACTCTTACATTTATTGCCACACTTTAATTAATAAATTATTATGTAGGTGTTCTAAAATTCCCTTTACTCTATTTCATAATTAAATATTGTGTTTAACTCATACTTAATATTATTAATATTTTTTGTTCAATTTATTTTTTTTATGTGATATATTATTTTATGAAAATACTTTAATTTTTAATAATTTTTCTAATAATATATATTAAATTTATATTTTCAAATAAAAACCATTTTTTTGTAACGATTGTTTTTTTGTAATCTTAAATAATAGTGTTCAAATTGAATTAAGTTTTTTACTTCGAATAACTTTCTTTAAGTATACTAGCATTTTAATACTTTTTCATCTTAATATTTTAAAAAAATGAGGGACCAAAAGCTAAAAAAAATTAAAGGAATTGAAACCAAAATGATCTATTACACTTGGAGAAAGTTATTTGAAGTAAAAATTTGTTTCAATTTAAACTCTATTTAAGATTAAAAAATGAATTTGTTACGGAAAATAATTTTCAGTTTGTATGTGAAAGTATAAATTTACAATATTTTATGAGAAAAATGAGTTAAAAATGAAAATATTTTCATAAAACAAAGATTACATAAAAAATTAAACAATAATATTAATAATATTAAACATAAAATAATAACAAATTATAATTTTTTTGGCTCCTAACAAATTATTAATTTGACTGTGAAATAGAGTAAGGGGCATTTTGGAACACTCAAACAATAATTCATTAATTAGGAAGTAGCAATACACATTTGGATGTGACAAAAGCCATTCCCTAAATAAAAATGTGCGCACACACACACATATATAGAAGATTCTTTATTATACTTCAAATTAATAACTATCATGATACATGTTTTGTATGATTTTGTATATCATGGATTACAGGTTCGATTCTCCAAATTGGAGACAATCATCTTGAAGGACATGCAAGGCTTGAAAACTACATGGCATAGCCAGTTTGACAGATTAAAGACGTTGCAAGTCAAAAATTGCGAGAAAATTGTGGTGGTTTTTCCTTCTTCAATGCAGAAAACATATCATAATTTAGAGGAGTTAGTGGTTACTGATTGTGCCTTGGTGGAAGAGATATTCGCATTCACTTCCAATGAAAATTGCAATGTCGAGGATAGAGCACGATTGAAAAGAATTACTCTAGAACGACTGCCAAAGCTGAAACAGACATGGAGCATTGATCCTCAAGGACTGCTGAGTTTTCACAGTCTAGAGGATGTTCACATAGAAGATTGTGGAAACTTGTCATATCTGTTTTCGCTTCCTGTAGCCAGTGGTTGCTCACTTCTCAAAGAACTTTTTATATATAAGTGTGCCAACATGAAGGAAATCATAGCACAGAAAGAAGGATCCATTTGCACACCTGCTATATTTGAGTTTAACCGGCTAAATTCTTTATCACTTCAAAGCTTACCTAGACTCAAGGGGTTCTATGCAGAAAATCACACTTTATCGTGTCCATCTTTGAGAGTGCTAACAGTTGTCAATTGTCACAGATTGAATTTATTCAGGACTCTATCTACAAACAGCAACGAAAGGTTTCTAGATGGAAAACTCAATATTGTTTCAGTACAACAATCGCCTTTCATAGTCGAAGAGGTATGTATCATATTTTCCTTGATATATTACACATGCCAATTGGTATAAAGCCACTTGCATATGCATGCGATTTTTTTCCTTTTAATTTATAAATAAAAAACTATAGATGCATTCGATTGTTAAAAAAAAAAAAATGCCATTGTTTAAGACAAAGCATATTAGGTACTAAAAAAATAGTTTCAAATTGGAAATCGAATGACTTAGAGCAGCAAACTATTTTCACATTGAAGAGAAATAGATGGAGTAAATTTCATCATTTTTTTCATAAATAAGAGAATTTAAATACAGCCTTCTTTCCTAAGGGAGGATAACATTACACTCTCCTGCCCTCAATTTCTAAAACATACAACATCTTCTAAAAATTAAAATGAGCTACACTTTTACTCATTTCATAATTTTCATTAAAAATCCACTTTTTCGTGTTTATTATTTTATTTTTGACCAAAATACCCTTTAAAAATTGTCATACATATTACTTTTTTATAAAAATAAAATATATATGTGGCTTATACTAATATAAAATTTAATCTAGTATTTAAAATTATTTCCATATTAAGAAACAAAATTACCAATAGCAACAATAATTTTATAATAATTATTTTTTAAAAAAATTAAATTTTGTGTGTGGTCAACTATCAATTTTATAACATTAATTAATTAATGTATATATTTTTATAATAAACAAATAATTCCTATTTAGCTATATATATTTATATATATTATTATTATAAATTTAATTGCCAAAAATATGTAAAAAGTTTTAAAAAAAATTATTATAAATTGTTGTTATTATTAATTTTTATTTTATTAGTATAGTAAACATTTAAAAAGTAAATTATATAAGAGTAAATAGAACAAACACCCTCAAAAGAATACTAGTACTCCACCCCATTCTTAAATTTAAATTGCACTTCATCCCATTTGGTCTTACTTTATTAGAATATTAGAATATTCTTACACATTTAACCAAGGTTAATCTAAAATATTAAAAAAATGAAAAAATAATTAACCAACCTTAACTCACATAATCTCATTTTTCTATCACCACTTACTGCTACTAGAAATATGTGAATTCCCACTGAAGTTATCAACTTTTTTCTTTTTTTTTTTAATCTAGTTGCTGCGAAAGTTAATTTTATTGACGAATTTAAGAAGATGATCCGTTGGAAAATAACATGTTGGTAATGACTACAAATAATTTTTTTTACTCCACCAGTAATTATTGATGCAAATTATTTTTCTTTGATCAGTAGTTATTTGAGAATTTTATCATATTTTTGTTGTTCATAAATGTATACATCTACAGATCGTATAATATTATCAACTAATATTTTTTGTAACAAATATTATCGTAAGTAAATATTTAATTGAGTCTACCAATAGAAAATATGTCAGTAAATTCAATTAAGAATTATGATAACAAATAAATTACCAATAGATAATCCATCGATAAATATGAAAATTTTTAAAATTACTTATTGGTTTTTTTTTTTATGTGTTAATTATCATTGCATAGTTTAATGATCATTTTAATTATTTTATTTAATTATTTAAGTAAAATAACTAAAACAAGAATTATTATAAGTAGTAATAATTAATACTTAAAAACAGGTAGTAAATACTTTTTTAAAAAATAAGTTTGGTACCTACTAACTAAGTATATAAAAAAAAAATTGGTAATTACTAACAATGCATTATTTTTTCATGGACTTTTTCTACCTAAAATTCATTTAGACAAATTTTTATCAGTAATTTTGAAAATAATAAGTAATTCTATCTGTAATTTAAATGTTTCTAATAGTGATAAGTGGTGATAAGAGAATTACATTATCTAAGTGTTAAGGTTGGTTAAGTTTTTGTCCCATTTTTTAATATTTTAGGTTAACTTTGGTTAAATATGTGAGAATATTATAAATTATAGATCATACGCTAAAACATTCGTCAGTAATATTACTTGATCTTTTGTTATTAAATTTATGAACAACGAAAAATATGATAAAATTCTCAAATAATTACTAATGGAAAGAAAAATAATTTTCATCAATTATCAATAGAGTAAAAAGTTCTGTTTATATTAATACTAACATGTTATTTTCTAAGAGATCATTTGAACTTTAAAATTCATCAGTTAAAATTAATTTTCATACGTAAGTTGGGATGTTCCTAGTAATTTGGACATATGTTATTAGTAATTTCGATAATAATTTGGATGTTCCTAGTAGGGGTAAGTTGGGATAGAAAAATAAGACTATATGAGTTAAAGTTGGTAAAGCTATGTTCCCCTTGATTAATATTTAAGGTGAATCTTAGTTAAAAATGTGAAAATATTTTTTTACAATATTCCATCAAAGTTAGACCAAATGGGGTGGAGTGTTATTTTGAAAAACCTTGAGGGTGGTTATATATATATTATGCCAAATATATTTTATTTTATAAATAAAACTTAATAGGTATTATTAAATGTTATTTTGGTCGAGAGTAAAATAATAAATATGAGAAAATGTGAAAGTAATAAAAAATTGGAAAAATTAATATGCAGCTTATCTTAATCTTTTATGGAAGGGGAATGTATGTTTTAAAAATAATAAAGTCGTCTCTCAAAAAATGAGGGTGTATTTTACTCTAAATAATACTAATAATTAAAACCATAATATTAAAACTTGTTAGTTTTGAATATTAGGTAAACAAAATCCAAACTCCTATAAAATATGAAATATACATCGGCAAATATATACAGTTACAAAACATTGTAAGGAAACCCGAGAAGTATGGTTGAGTGATAGGGACTCATTTATCCTTAACTAAAATGTCAGGGGTTCGATCCTTGACTGGTATGGAGCAGCCTTAAATCTCCAGGCCAGCTGTTCCACCCTTTGAGGTGCCTGCAAGCTAGTGAAGGGATTGGTCACTGTGCTCAATAATGGATACCTGGTCGTGCACCCAAAAAAAAAAAAGTCGTGGGGAAAATTAAATGTTGGAAATAGTTTATATTAACTATTGGAAAAATGTTCTGTGTACTTATTTGACATGAGATATCATGTTGACTTATTTTTTACTATTATATAATAGGATATAGACTCGACTTAAATGAGATCATCACTTTATCTAAGAGTGGATGAAAAGTGAGTTGTCATGATGTCTCATGCTATGTTAGTACAAACATAACTCAACTTAGGGAAGTAATAACTGTCACAATGTCCCCAGAGGGCATCACGATGGGAATGACAACCAATTTAAAAAAATGGAGTCACAATCAATTTTAATTATGGCTAAAATTGGAAAACCTTTTGATTTGCAAAACTGATCTTTTGAAGAGTTTTGAGTTCGGGAGTCTAATTACATTAGGAAAGGGTGAAAACTTAATTCGACTGCACCCATAATACATGTATATAAATACGGTTACCCTAAAGCTCACTATATAAATTAATTTATGGCTTTAATAATATTTATTTTTCCCAAAAAATCATAATAATTGTATATTTACAAAAAATGAAAAAAAGAGAACAAATTTTAGGAAAAAATGATTTTGTCTTGATAGTTGTTAACTACGCTGACGTTTCCTCTAGTGCAATGAAGAACTCAAAGCTACATTGTTCTTGTAGAAAGTGATTGTGTGTTGATGAGTTTTAATTATGAAAAAAAATGTGTGTTGATTGATTTTATTGTGAAAAGAATTTTAATTGAAAAAGGTTCTAAGTGAGAAGCATCCGTTTTGTACAAGATTCAAGGTAGCACCAAGCTATTCTATAAACCCTTACAATGCAACACGTATGAAAGGAAGTACCAGCTTCTCAGTCACACTTGTTGATTGTCTCACAGATAAACATTTGTATTTTTTTTCTTCTTTTTCCATTTTTTTTCCTTTTCTACATATCATGATCCTAAGACTCAAGAAACATATCCTTATAAATAATAAAAAAAAAAAGAAGTCAACCCGACCCAAACTAGAAGGAAACTCAACACCTAAAGGAATCTAAGACTTCAAAACCCAAAGACTAACTTCAGCCCAACAATCCTAACCCACAAATAAAGAGATCGATTAAAAAGAAAAAAAAATAGATTTCTAATCTATAAAAAAAAGGTTCAATAATCACTAATTTCTAAACTTAAACTATGCCAGTGGAGTCATCAAATTGTCACAACAGCCTCCATCTGCCACGAAACCTTGCACAACCATGCCACCATGAAGTCCTCCACCGTGAGGCGAGCATCCCCCACTGCGACAGAAGCATAGTGTTTTTGGTTTTCTGTTTTAAAAACTCATTTTGTGTTTTTCAATTTTTAAAACTAACATAAAAAAATAACTTGCCAAATAGGTTCTTTTAATCTTTTATTTTTTAAAATAAAAAACTATTTTGTAAAACAGTTGTCAAACATGGCCATAGTTGTTGTAACAAAAGTAAAAATGGAAAGTCTAGTTGCAAGTTACACTACTTTGAGTCAATAGTAAGTTTTGCCCCTGGAGTCAATAGTAAGTATTCATTTATTTATTGTAAATTATGCTTTGTGTGTGTTTAAGGTGATTCCAAACTTGGAGATCTTGAGAACTGACCAGAAGCACATTGACAAGATATTACAAGCGCAAAATATAGGTGCCCTCTTCCCCAAAATATCATTTCTTGAACTGTATCGATATGATAATGAAGATTCTGTTTTTCCCGATTGGTTTCTCCAAAATATTTATACTCTGAAAGAGCTACGTATTTCAGATAGTTCCTTTAAGACAATATTCCTAGATGAAAGACCTTTAAATGGGAAAAATTGCACCCAACCCAAAACGTTGCTATTGTGGTACTTACCTGAACTTCAGCACATATGTGAAGAAGGGCTCCGAATTGACCCCGTTCTTGAGTTTGTTGAACATTTTCGTGTTCATGGATGTTCAAGCATGGTAAACGTGGTTCCTTCCTCTGTTAGATTTAGTCACTTGAGGCATTTGGAGATAGTGAATTGTAATGGGATGATAAACTTAATTTCATCTCCTACAGCAAGTAGTCTGGCCAAACTCATAACTATGAAGGTAACAGGATGTAATTCACTACAAGAAATAATAGCAAAAAAGGGAGATGACATAGTATATGACATTGTATTTCCCAGTTTGAGATTTTTGATGTTGCAATGTTTGCCAAGGCTCAATAGTTTTTGCTCTAGTAAGTGTGCCCTAAGATTTCCATTGTTGAGTGAAGTGGTGGTTATGCAATGTCCTCGCATCAAGAACTTCTCCGAGGGAGACATAAGCACACCAAAACTTCAAAAAGTGAGAACTGAGAAAGACAAGAAAGAATGGCAATGGAAAGAAGATCTCAATGGTACAATAAAGAACATGTTTGAAGATAAGGTATGCTTTGATCTCCCTATTGATTTATTGTGTGGAAATTAATAAATTCTTTCTTCCTATGTATTTTCTATAATGGATGCAAGATGGTTGATTTTTGCTGTAAAATTCAGAGTTTTTTTTTTCGAAGAAAACAAACTGTTTTTCAAAAACCATCAGGGTATATCCCATCTGAAAAAATGAAATTGAAAACAACTGGACACAGGCACCACCCTTTATTGTAAAGTGCCTTTATGCTATTTTAGATACAATATTTATTCTTGCTCATTTTAATCAAAACTAATAATCACTTAGCTATTCACAAGTAAGCTTATATGTTGAAATGTTAAATCTGTAAAAAGCCCCCGAAGAACTAAATTTGGTTATAAAAATATATAAAATCTGAATTTGGTTCCTTGAAATTTTGTTTGATTTTAGGGATGAAAGATTTTTTTTAGTTTTTAGTTTTCAATGATCATTTATGTTTATTGTTTTAAAAAATGTAGACTAAAATCAAACAAAAATATTTTATAGGGATGCAAAAAAAAATTTGGTATACTTTAAAGAATAAAAAAATATTTAAACATATTTTATTCATGAATAACGTAGATTATTTTCCTTATCTTTCAATATTTTTGAAAACATGAAGCTTCCTATTTAATCTCAAATTACACAAACAATATTAAAACTAGTTTTTTCTAATCTAAAGACAGTGGTTAAGGAATGATTTTTTTTTTTCCAAAAAAGGTATGTTTTGCTTAAATAATAATTTTTTTTTTCAATTTTTCTAAGCTTTCTACTTTTTTTATCATTAATTGTTACCATTACTATAGTGGATAGTAAAAACCCTTAAAATATTCAAATGTTTGAACAATTTACTCACATATTATAAATTTACAAACTTCATGGAATCCTCTGCACAGGTGGCATTTCATAGTTTCACGGATTTGAACCTATCCGAATATCCTGAGCTCAAAAAGTTATGGTATGGCCAACTTCAGCAAAATGTTCTCAGCAATTTGAAGATCCTGGTGGTTTATAAATGTGATTTTGTATCCAATGTCCTCTTTCAACCAAATTTACTTGACATGCTTTGGAACTTGGAGGAACTAGATGTTAGAGACTGTAATTCTTTAGAAGTAGTGTTCGATGTGAAAGGAATATTTGCTAAAGAAACTATGACAAAGAGATGCACTCTCTTGAAAAAATTAAAAATTTCTAGTCTTCCAAAACTAAAGCATGTGTGGAAGGATGATCCCTGCTCAACTTTGAGCTTTCAAAATTTATGTGAAGTTTCTGTCATGGAATGTCAGAGCTTAAAAAGTCTCTTTCCATTGTCTGTGGCTAGAGACATTGCACAACTCCAAGAACTTAAAGTGTTGGAATGTGGGATTGAGGAAATTGTTGCCTACGAAAGAGGAAAAGAGGATATAAATATTATTAAATTTGTGTTTCCTCATTTAACATACTTTCAGCTTCGGAATTTGCCTGAACTTAAGTCATTTTGTACTGCCAGTCATTTTCTTCAATTTAACTCCTTGAAAAGTATAGATGTGCTCTATTGTCAGAAATTAGATCTTTTTAAGATTGAGCTTGAGAGTTGCCAAGAAGAAGTTATGGATGACACTGCCAATGTCTTAATGGATCAACCACTTTTCACACTTGAAGAGGTACTGACAGCAAAAGGATTTTTTATCTTTGTTTTTGCTTATCATTTTTAGTACATATGAAATCTTGCTTTTTACATATTTAAAATTTTTTTTCAATGATAGTTTTTAGGGTAGATTACATTTACCCCTTATGAGATTTAACAAAATTCACCTTGGCTACTATTTATTTGTAAAATTTGCTATGGATTTTACTAAATCTATAAAATCATTACACCATCCTCTTATCTACTGTATATTGAACAATACGTTTAGGAGAGAAGTCGTTGTCACTAGGACAAATAAAAGAGGAACTAGAGTGAATTTCATCAAATCTCAGAGGAAGTAAATGTAATTGGCCTGTTTTTTTTTTATAAAACATTGATACTTCTCATAAACTAGCATGGCTTATCAGTGTTGTGTTTCACTAGTTGACTTTGTCTAAATCTCCTTTGGTCATAAACTAGGGCAAACCCTTTTTTTTTTATATTCAAATTATGAAATTGAGTATACAATCGTGCATTGGATGTTTTGACTTTTCAGGTAAGCCCAAACCTGAAGGAATTGTCACTAGATGGCAAGGATGCATTGATGATATTCAATGGCCATCATGAAGAAAATATCTTTCCAAAAGTGGAACTTCTTCATCTGCAATGCTTCAATGAAACTCATTTAACTTTCTGGGATGAGTTCCTTGAAATATTTCCAAGTCTAGTCACGCTTCAAGTAAGAAATTGTTATTTCGAGACGTTATTTTCTGTTACAAGAACTGCTAAACAAGTGAGAAAATTGTGGTTTTTTGAATTGGAACATCTCAAGCATATTTGGCATGGAGAATCTCCATTACATCAACTTGTAGCTCAAAATCTTGAAGCTTTGATGGTATGTAATTGCCCTAGTTTAACAAGCTTGTTGCCATCCTCAATGTTGTTCCGAAGTTTGAATGATTTGAGTGTAGAAAACTGCCAAGGGCTGATTTATTTGATAACATCCTCTGTCGCTAAAAGTTTAAGGCAGCTTACAAAACTGAAAGTGAAAAACTGTCAGATGATAAAGGATATCATAAAAATTGATGATGAAGAAGCAGACAATGCGATTAACTTTGAGAACTTGGAAAAGTTGGAACTTTCTTCTTTGTCTAGTTTGATGAGCTTTTGCAATGGAAACCCAGCATTCATATTTCCATCTTTGGTGAGATTCATTGTTGTAGAATGTCCTCAAATAAAGTTCTTCTCTTCAAGAGCTACAATAGCACCATTATTGACAAATATTGAAGTGGAAAACCAAAGAAAGCAGTGGAAAGATGATCTTAATACCACTATTGAAAAGTTATTCTTAGACAAGCAGGTATGCCATATATTTGAAAGCTAAACCATTGTTTTTCTTTTTCTTTTTCTTTTTGATTATTTTTCTCTTTAACTATTCACCATGATGAAAATTAAATTTATGTTCTTATTATTTATAAAGCTTTGAAGGTATATTGTACACATCATGTTTTAGTACATGCATGGATATTGATTGCAAAGATTATTATGGAGAAGAAATTTCTTTCTCACTTTAGAATGTTTTTTATAGGAGTAAAAATGGGGTGAAAATTTTTGTAGATAAATTTTATGTGTAGATTTATCCACGGAGGTATTTCATAAAAAGAATAAAGGTTCACTTTGATTCTTAAAACTGTATGCGTATTTTAATTTAGACGCTGAAACAAAGAACATATCAATTCAGTCTCTGGAATTGTAAGAAATGATTTAGATTAGTCATTTTGATGATTGAAATTAGTCTCAGTAAACATTAATTTGAGGAATAACTTGAATAACGTTTTTGCAATTTTATTGACTGAATTACTTCTTTCCTAATTTCAAGGAATAAAATGAAGTACACATATAATTTCAATGATCAAAATGAACCTTTACTCTCAATAAAAAATTTCATCCAATTTTTACCCCTAACTAGTTGAGAGCTAAAATAGAGAGGGAAATTTTCATAAATGAACTCAATATGTAAAATTATACACAAAACTCATATATGAAAATTGACTCTATATTTTTCCCTCATAAGCAAACGCCGTCGAGTTAAAAGTTTATAAAGTGAGCGATTTATGTGGCTAAAGATGATGATAATAAAATTTATGTTTGTATTACCTTACTTTATTTTTAGTGTGTTACTCCAATAAAATTTTCTCTACATAATTATAATCTTCCTTTAGCTAGAACTAGAACATGGTATGAGGTCAACAGTGATATTATCTATTAGGCTAATTAATAATCTTTTATTCTTTTAAAATTGACTATAGTTCTAATTTTTGGATTCATTTGTAGTGCATTGCAAATTCAATGTCATTAAAAAATATGTAAAAGTACATATGATAATTTCTTTATAATTGCATCATTTGCATTAGCCACTAGGCAATTGTCTAGTTCCTAATTTCATCGTTTCCTCATCGATAAGAAACTGTGCTTGTTTTTCTTTGGCATAAATGTATGCTATTTCTCGATGGAACCATTTTCCACTTTAAATCAAAAGATTAAATTAGAAATTGTATGAGCAAGCATTACTAACTAGTGATTGCTATCTTGTTATTAGGAAGCATCACAGTCTAATAAGAACTAAGATCTTCCCATCCTTACATGAGCAAGGTGAAGCCTCGTCTCATTCCATTTTCACATATTCTCTCTCCTATATTTTAGAAAGATGAATTCTCACCCACAGTTGTTGGTGAATGTAGTTGTCGCAATCATCTTTGGTGGCCAATGGGAAGAAGACATGCAAACGAGTTGGACTAGCTATCAGCGTGTGGGTAGGTGGTAGGTTATAATTAGGGTGCTGATGATATAGTTAATCTATGGTATTTTTGAGAAAAAAGGGGAAAATTAAAATGGTTATTGGCATGATATTGAAAATAATTTAATAATGTTAAGATCATTTATTATTTTAAGATATTATAGAATTTTGAATGAAAAATTTAAAGTAATGGAATTAAAGTTCGAAAATAGTGCTGTCCCCTCCCACCACCCACTACGACAGTAACAGCAATGGAATAACAGGAAAATTAAACAAATAGGCTAATTGCGATAAGAATGTTAAACTGAAAGAAAGGAAAAAACAGCTTCAGTTCTAGAAGTATTAATTCCATGAACCAAGACAGAAATGGGTATGTAGAAAAAAAATGGTAAATTTAAGCAAAATGGGTTCCAGTTTTGAAATGTGATAGTCATGTGGAGCCAAGATTGAGGCTTTTCCCCTTTTAGAAGCATCTACTACAAGAACAAAAAATCCAATAAGTATGTAGAAAAGGCACTGATTTTGAGGAAAGAGTTCTAGTGGTTAAAGTTGGTGGTGGGGTGGGGGCAAGTTTGAAGCTTTGTGTTGAAAGACAAAGAGGGTGGTAGAGGGAAGAAAGGAAGATAGTGAAGTGAGTGAAGATGATGGAGTTCCTCCATGGAAGAAAAGAAGAGAGGGTGGTGTCGTGAGGTGGGGTGGGGTGTGTTGTGCAGTTCAACCAAATCTAAAAATTTGAGATAGACCTTCAACAAAAATATTATTTTATAGGTTAGCATGAGAGGCAGTGTACATGTTTAATGTAGTTTGAAGAATGTTATCGGAAAATTATTTACATTGTTTAAGAAATTAAGTATTTGAACAAAGTGCAAATAAGAAATGATTTATAAATATATTTACAAAGGGGATAAGTCTTAGATAGAAATTACATGCTAATGGCAGTTATGCATTAGCCTTGGTGCATCTCATAGTGTAATGCCCCGATTTTCTTTTTTGTCATATTTATGTGTTAGTTAGAATTAATTGAGTTTAATTAGGTAATTAATTAGATAGTGAATGATTGGACATTCTTCTTTTAACAGTTTGAGTGCATGTTTATGTTAGTTGTCCTGTTGAATTATTTTTAAAGTAAAGGTTAGTGTTTTTTTTAAAAAAAATTTGAACTCCCTCTAATTCAAATTTCAAGGCACATCAATAAAATTAAATTTATTTGAATGAGTGATGTATGAAAAATATTATTCATGTGTAGTTTTTAGTCTATTTAATTATTATTCTAATGGGTTATGTGTGAAATTTATCTAAGTACCTTCACCTATCCCATCATATTACACTTATATTCCTCTCCATCTACAAAAATATAAAAAACTACCCCCTAAATGAAGAGGACTCAGCGTCCCTCCCTTTCCCCCTCTACTTTCCCATTTGTTTTTTTTTTTTTCCGCCCATGTTCACATACGCACCTTCTTCCTCCATTTTCACGCTTCATCACCACCACCACCTCCATTCTCTCCCAAAAAATTCAAACCCACCTCCATGCTCTCCATCCTAACACCTAAACCTCTTTCCATCTTCACTTTGACTCAAAACTCAAAGTCCCTAGCTCCCATACTCAGCTGGCCGCGAACACACTAGGGGAGAAGGTGAAGATTTTTCTTCTTGCCCTTGTCAACAAGTCTCAAGAGGACCCTTCCTTGTATCATCATATTTTGGTAGGGGTTTCTTTGCAAAAATCTCTCTTTTATGTTGTGTTTTGAATCCAAAAATGGGGTTTTAATAATTTTATGTTTCCTTTCCTTTATGAGGCCAAAAATGGATTTCTTGGATTGATGTCTTGCTTTTTTTATTGATGAGAATTGAAAAATTTGAAGCTATATATTTGGCTAAGTTAATTTTCAGCCATATGTTGAGCACCCTCCTTATACTATGATTAGGTGATGTTTTGGATGTGATTTTGATGAAAATTAAGTGATTGATCCATATTTATATGTGTGTGTGTGTGTGTGTGTGTGTGTGTGTATGTATCTTTGTTTCTTATGCATAAAAACTTGGAAATATTCTTTTTGATGGTGTGTTTGGTGGGGTGAAAGTTGATATATGAAAATTGTGAAAAATATATTTCAAGTGTTTGCTAAAATTTCTACATGATACTAAGAGTTGATTTGTGTTGTTTTCTTTGTAGATTAACACTTGAATGATTGATTTATGGATAAAATAATATCTTTGGAAATGTGAAATTATTTTATGAAGATTTTGGATATGCTCATATATTTTGGCCTTGGTAAGGGGTTGAATGTTAAAAACCTTCCATTTTTGTGTGTTTTTGAGCTCTAAAATTTGGTTGTTTGTTGTGATGTTGATGCTGTAAAATGAAGTTCGAAAATGATAGTTTGATTATGGGGTTTTTGTTCTTTGATTTGGGTTGATGATAATGGGGACTTGAGCTTGTGTTCCTTGCATTTTATTTTCGGATTTACTGTTTCAATGGGTATTTGGGAGTTGTTTGGCTTGCCAATGTATGTGACAATGCATAAATAAGAGTTGTGACTCATGAACATTGATATATGGTTGATAAGACTTAAACCAGAGCCATTTCATGCCTCTGTTTTAATATTTCTGCTGCTGTAAAATTTTTTTGGTTTGATGGCTGTTTTATGCAAAAAAAATTGAAGGAATTATGGTGGGTTTAGTTTTTATGTGTAGGAAAATTTTCCAACTCTTTAGCTTTTTAGTTCATGTAAGTTTCCAACACTTTGCTAGCTGTTGTGGGCAATTATATGTCTCTTTTTTTTTTTTTTTTACATTTCTGCTGCCGCATTCTCTGGTTTGGGAGGGCCAAAAAGAGTGAAAACATGAGAGTTTTATGTTGGTTTTAAAATACATAAGTGCAGAAATTTTTTAATCTTTTAGCCTTGCATTTCTTGAATTATTTTCCAGTGCTTTTTAGCCCTTTGGGCGGACTGCAGTGGTGCTGAAATGACCGGGTTTAGGGGCTGTTTTTATGCAGCAAAAATAATGTTTGAGGATGGGAATTGGATACTAAAGTGTGGGAATTTAATTAGGGGTTGTAGTTCCTTGAATATGTGCCTAAGGGTTGTGTCCTTTTCATGATATTTGGATAACTAAGTGCTGGAAAATTTTCAAGCACCTATAGTTCAATGATAAGTGATATTTTGTAATTCCATATGAGGACTCCTGGTCAATTTGAGTACTCTAGTCATTGGGTGTTTGAATGTGTTTATTTGGCCATGAAATTTTCTATATATAAGATGGTGTTAGATTGCTGAAAAATTTTCAGCATGTTATTTTCTCTCATAAAGTGGCAATTTGGACTTGGTTCTTGCATCCTTGACTTGTGTTTGGTGTACAAGTGTTAGAGTGTAATGAGTATGCATTTGGAGTCTTAAACTACTTTATTTGAATTATAAGATAAATTTCTGGTTTGAGTTGAATATTTTGGCATGAATGTATTATTATCTTGAAGTTGTGAACTTGGATTACTTATATGTAGATGGCATTAGAAATGGTATTGTTGATTCTATTATTGGATTATGTGAATAGATGAACACTAGCTGAGTCCGGTCATTTTTTCAACAATTGGTTTAGGCATATTTATGTTTATGCATTGAGTTCTCAAATTGAAATGTTAAATTGTCGGAAATTGTATGATTAAAGTGCATGGGGTGGATCTCACAAACTACATGACATAGTCTAATTTGTTCTAACACAAAATGTGAATTGGAATGTTAGCATTAGTTAGGATTATGTCCCATAGGCCTTGGAATGCAAACCAAAGCATGTTGAAAAGAAACTCTAAGCTATCATTGAAATGCATGAAAGTTATGCTTATGTCTCCTAATGACTTATGAGATGTTCTATTACATAAGTTGAGCAGTAATTCTATGCTTGTCATTTCAATGCATAAAGGTTGTGCTTATGTCTCCTAATAATTTATGAGACTTTTCCATTATGTTGCAAAGTAAGATGTGAAGAAGTTAAATTTAAAGTTTAAGTGAAGTTCCCTCTCTATTCCCCAGTTAAATCTAGAGATGGCTAGTTAGGTTGAGCTCACCCTAGGTGATAGGTGATTCGAAGTTTAGGTGATAGTTAAATCATTGGGGTGATGATGTAGTTGGCCTAGGTGACAGGGGAGAAATTTCTCCTTCTATCCCGGTTTAAATCTAGCAATGACTAATTAGGTTGAGCTCATCCTAGGCGATAGGTAATTTGGAGTTTAGGTGACAGTTAAATCGTCGGGGACGGTGATGTGGTTGGACAAGGTGACATGAGAGAGAGTGATATATTAAAGGAACTAAAGTTACTAAACAAAGTGCTAGAGAAAATGTTATGTCTTAATTCTTTTACCTTTTCATGCAAGTTCTCTCTATGTGATTTATATGCCAATAATGCCATGTTCTGTAGATTATTATTCGTTAATCAAGAAATTTTACAAGACTTAAAATATGTCTCACTTTGAGACTTTTATTTGCGAACTAATTGAAATGAACTAAGGCATGCTTGCTTTTTTTCGTAATTAAACCAATGTGAGTGGAGATGACAACGATGACATTTGAACTATTTTATTTAATTACTGAGATTCCTTTGGATTCTCACACCCTTTTCTTTTACGTGTCGTCTTCAGATGAGCCAGCGGGCCAGGATGTTGGAGTCTCTTGAGTTCTGACTATAAAGCTAGCCCATGCTTTGAGACTTATTTATTATCTTTTATATATCTTGTAATTATCCTTTGAGAATGTAGATTATTAACTCTCTTTTATGTGTTCCTTATTTTGCGATCTCTAGACCATATGGATGACTGTATCGAGATACTAGCTCTTACCTAGGATTTATTATGGCTTGTTCTTTATCAGGATTATTAAGTAATGTTCAGGTGGCTTGTATTAGGATTGGTTGTCCTTCATGGACTCACGCTCCTTTATGGTATATGAGTGCCTTATTTACATATTGATGTGATGACATGTACTGTCAAATGTTTATGATATCCAGCATTTGCTCTGTTGTGTTTATTATTATGCAATCATTATTTTGCTCACAGGTTGCAATAGATCTAGTTATGCATTGATGAATGAGGTTGCCTTTTTAAGTTTTCAAAAAAAAATAAAAAATTATTTGCTATTTTTGCTAAAGTATTATCAATTAAACTAGACTTTCTAAATCAAAATTTAAGAAATATAATAATTGGCCAATCATGACATATGCATAAGAGGTTAATAATTAGGTGTTATGTAACATCCCCAAATTTATAACTAAGATAAATATTAATTAGCGATAGCAAAAATCAAGAGAATTTGGACAAATGTTATGAAACACAACAAATAGATTATTTAAGTATGTCTAGAGAAAAATGTAAAGAATTACGAAAATGCCATCACTTAGTGGAAATTACGAAAATGCCCTTGCTATGTAAAAGAAATTACCAAACTACCCTTGTCTTATTAAATGACGAAGATACCCTTACTCTATGAATGGAATTACAAGAATACCACTATTATTATCTAATTATAAAAATATCCTTGTCTTAGTTAAAGAAATTACTACAATGCCATTTGCATAAATCCTTAGACTTGTCTTTAGACAAGAATGAATCTAAGCCATTGGACTAAGATGATAACACAATAATTTAACCATATACATCATACACATTTCTGAATCACATACATGCACTAAAGGTTAGAAAATCTCCACTAACATCTTTGCACAAAACATGGAGCATTTTCATCCAACATGTTTGCACAAAACATGGAAACATGTTTGCACAAAACAAGGAGTATTTTCATCCCAAAATTCAGCCAACATGTTTCCATAAATCATGCTCCAAGTGCTTTCCTTCTTACATGCTTTTCTCTAATCTTTCCACTATAAATACTCATCAAACTCTCTTCAATTTAGAAACTCCCTAAGTGTTCTTTCTTTCTTATTCTATCATTCTTCTTATGTTCTTCAAAGACTTCTCTTGATCCTCTAAACTTCATCCAAACACTTAAATCCTAAGTTGAAACTTTCACTAGCCCTCACAAGAGTTACAATCTTTAACTCTAGTGAGAAATATTTTCTTAAGCACTCAAGTTCTAGAGCCAAGATTCAAGGAGGGTCATCCACTCCAAAGACTCTTGTTCAAAGCTTAAGGAAGAAGAGAAGGACCCTTTTAGACCCTACACAAGAGGTAGGAGTTTCTTCTTTATTTGTTCAAGTATTGTTGGCTTCTAACTTTGCTCATGGATAGAATGTCTCAAACTTGAGTTATTGTCAAAAGTTTTGAATAATTATATTTTTAGAAAACACAACATGTTCTATTCTGCTATGAGTACTTTTATGATGTTATCAAACTCAAATATAACTTAAAATATTGTATGTGAAACTTGAGTTAATAAAGATAACTTAAGACATGAACATGGCAGGTGCTGGAATTTCTAGTTATTTCTGGCAGTAGTTACTTCGAAAATTAGTGTTCATAAAATATGAAGGATCTCGAAATGAAAATATTTTTATTATAAACTAGACTCGTTGTAGAACACTCTCCAAAAAGAATCACCTAAAACGGAGTTTCCTAGCCCAAGATATAAATTTTTAAAGTAGAGCCTAAGACTGAAACTCTTAATCTGACCTTGTAGTAGTAAAATAGGTGTAACTCACTCTAGAAAAACGCAAATGGACTGATTTCAACTTTGTGGAAAAGCTAACACATCTACAAACACACTTATATATGCTATGCATAAAGTTTTACACCACCAAAATACAGAATGAGAGATATAATTTCAGGACAGTGTGCTGAGAAAGTCTTGAAGGTAGCGTGATACAGTGAGAGTGCAATTTGGAAAGGTTCTGGCTAAGGAAAGACTTGGTATTTAAGCGTGTCCATTGTGACCCACCTCTCTTTCTTGGAAATCCTACTATACACAATTTACAGTTGATTTACACTAATCTAAGATGATAGTGCTACAAATTTTATTCTAAAAGATGTCAGAATTCTAAATAAAAGATTCAAGTCTTGTAAAGAGATAATTTTAAGGATTTAAGTAGAATAATAATCTTCAGGAGATATATATAAAAGTCATAATAAAAATATATAAAGAACCTCTAAAAATATCTTAAAGGGTATTAATATATTAATGGAAATACTAAGAGTACAAAGAAGACTAAGAGAAAAAGATAATACCAAGATATTTATAACCTATTAGGAACACTAGAGACCTAACTTGATAACTTAGGTTGCTTAATATGAATTATCTATGAGAATATTTACTATGAGATTTACATGATATTGTCTATGTTACATGAAGTGATATACAGAAATGTGAATGTATTGATGAGATATGAAATGATAATGATAAAATGATTGACTGTGCCATGATTTATTAATGTGCATACATTCATGTTTCAAATGAAATAATAAATAAACCAACTCACTGCTTAATCCTCTTTGAGGATTAAGGTATTGATGATTTCACTCAGTGAGAATAAAAGTAAAACCTGAAAAAGTAGCAATGATAGTCTGGAAAAGTGGACTTGAGCTAAACTCACGGCTTAACCCCCTAAATCGTTGAGATTATGGCAACGGAAAGAAAACTAAAAGGTTGTGGCGACGGCCACGGTATGAGCTCATTACCCTTTTAGGGTGGTCTAAGGCATTGATGCATTCATCCGTGAGTAATTAAGAAATATGTTGATGAAATAAATGAAAGATGATGATCACTAAACAAGTGAATGTTGAGGATGAGTAATCATGAAATGCATGCAACTCCTAAATGATTATTGCTTATTAGTGGTTTTTCATGATATGCTTATATGTATGCTTGATGAAATATTGAATGGATATTTCTGCTAATGTTCAAGATTAGTTTAAAAGTAACTGCACTTCGGCTAATCACATTTGTGAAAGTTTGATAATTGAATCCTTACCTGTTCACCTTTTTATAATAAACCCGAAGTGGTAGGGACGACAACGATGACACTTTTAGTACAAGTAGGAACTCCTCTCTTGAGAAATAATGTATTTCTCACTCCTATGTTTATTTTCCGTTGTCGTTACTGTGAGACAGACGTGTCCACCTAAAAAGCAAGCTGTAGCTGAGGAAGGAGGTAGTGCGTGAAGATTTCAAACCTTTCAAGTAGGAGCATTCCGAGCTTTAGTTACATTATAGTTTGTGAGAAACAATTAGTAATAGTAGAACTTATATTGTTATTTGTAATAACTTATCAGTATGATATATGCCCTGTTGTGACTTATGTATTAAGTGATTATATTCCAGTTTATGTGATAATAGTTCTACACTTAGTCTCTTATTCCGCTTATTTAATTAAGTACGCAATGTAACTTGATTATTATCTATAAAAGCGCTATGTATTTCACTTCTCGTTACAGGCTTAAGTTTTCAAAAAAATTAATTTATTTAAAGAAAAAAAAAACTTCCACCATTTTTCTAAGTTAATTTCAAAAGAAAATAAATACAAGGCATAAGTGACAACTAATAGAATCCAAATGTGAACTTAAGCACAGTGGGGTTCTATTAAGGTGTTACATGTTACATATAGTTCCTAGCTAACAAGGTGGTGCTAGCTTGGCATGCATGGTCGACATATTTGGAGGTGGTTATAGGCATGTGAAGGTTAGGTTGTTGGAGCCACTCTCTGTAGACTAGATGAGCATCTGGAAAAATTGGTAGTAGTGCTTAGTTTTCCTGGTATTATATGGAGCAAGTTCATTTAATAGGATCTCGATTGAGTAAATGGTGGCATATGCCTTTGGGTATGTCATTCTCTATGTATCTACCTTTAGCGCCTACTGTAACACCCTGAAATTTATTTCAAAAATTTTATTTGAACTTTATTAATCAGAATTTCATATATTGGATAAAATTAGTCTTAATAAGAACGATTTAGTGAAAAAATGTGAATAGTAATTGAGTGGCCCTGCAAGCCTGTCAAGACCACCAAAACCCTAGATTCAGGATTCAAAAATGCTTAATATTGAGAAAATGTATGATTAAGGTTAGGAGGAGTTTGAAATGAAAATTTTAGATCTAAAATTTAATTTAAGGTAATTTCTGATGTACGGGTATGGTATTTTACCTGTTCGGTTAAATTACGACATGTAGTTTCTTACATCATATGAAACTTGCAGTGCAAGTTAGACACCCCATGTGATGAGTGTGTGGCTTAGAAGAAGCCATGACATTGCCTTTATAAAGAGCCAAGAAGAAACTTACAAAATTTCATCATTTGTCTTTAAGGAAACCATTTTTATAATAGAAAATAACATATATGTTATTTTAAATGAATGAAAACACAAAACCTTATCATTTTCTCTTCCAAGTTTGGGCCATGTTTCTCCTTTTTCAACCATCTTCATCTTCTTCTCCATAAAATACCATAAATCAACTAGAAACCTCATGTTACAACACTAAGAATCCATGATTCAAGCACAAATACCAACTTATTATTAGCTCCAGAACCCTTCAGAAAGCATCAATGCTTAATGTTTTGAGTAATAACAAAACCAATTCTGTGAAAATATTTTGAAGAAGGACTAATCTTTCTCTTGAGTTTCTTGAAGCACCAAATAGGACTATTCACTTTAGCATGCATGTTCCTGAAACGAGATTATTTTCACAATGACATGTGCAAACATGATTAATCTTATTTAAAGAGATTTAGAACTCAATGGAAGTGAAAAATAAATCTTAAAATGAATGTTTCTACGCTCAATGCATGAAAGAAAATTCTTAATAACAAGAAACCAAGGTTTAGACCTTCAGAAAGCAGGCACAACTTTAGAAAGCAAGTTTCAAGTGAAAATTTCAATTAACTCTGAAGAAAAGTATGGTTATCATCTTCAATCATCATGATCATGATTATTTCCCTTACAACAAGCAATGATTGAAGAAAGGAAGATATAAGGATTGTCCAAAAACTGAAACAATACTTCAGAAAGCTCATTTACTATAAATGATGCACTTTACAGAAATGGAAGGGAAAATTTGAAATTCAAATTTGAAATTAAAACTCAGTTAGGGATTGATAATGACTTCTCTTTTCAACTTGGTCAATTGCCCCAACTTCTAGAAAAAAAAGTTCAGAAAACAAAAAATAGTTTCTGAAGGTGGAATTAGAAACCTCTATTAGACAATGACTTCTACAACTGTAAAAAGTAACTCTAACATGTAGAGTTACTCTTCTAGCTCTTCTAGACTTCATTTCCAATATACAAAAAGTAGAACAACACATGTCATTAGGAAAACAAATCAGGGGCAATGATCATAAATGAAGATCAAGTATAAAAGGAGATGCTATGCATACAACAAAAGGACTTTTGCTCATTTATGTGTGCTGAAATGCTGAAAAAATTTCCTCTCATCATCTGTAAAACTATTACAACTTGTAATCAGTTTCTTTTATTTGTAAAAATCTTCTTTCTATGTTCTCATTAGATAACATCTTCTTCCTAGGAGGAATAGATAGAAAGAAGTCATTCAAGTTTTCAGCTCTGATATAGTTTTATCCTGAGAAAACTTGAGTACTTGATAGTTTGAGTGATTCAACCCAAACACATCCTTTGTAACCTGATTTGGCAGTGATTATTGTGAGATAGCTTGAAGAGGCTAGTCAAAGACTACTTGGGAGTGACAGTAGAGTGAGCTACTAGTCATGTTAAGTTAGCTTGAAGAGGCTAGTCAAAAACTACTTGGGGGTGATAGTAGAGTGAGCTATTGGTCACATAGAGATAGCTAGAAAAGACTATAAGAAGACTATCTAACTTTCTCATGGTTGAAAAAATGTTATTTAGTGGAACTCAACAGTTGTTGAGAACTATATGTAGGCAAGTTGGCCAAACCAGTATAAAAACTCCTGTGCAGTATCTTCTCCTTCCTTGAATCCTTTTTATTTTCTAGTCCGTGCCTTTTATATATATATATATATATATATTTGGAAAAACCATCTTTAACTTGTTTTTCATATCTCTGTTATAGTTCAAAAAGTCACTCTCTGATATAGATATTAATGCTATTTCTGCTGCACTTCAAGTTCACACTTGATAATACTCGTTTAAGTTTTTCAGAAACAAAAAAAGGACGAAAAGGTGAAGTACGATTCAACCTCGGATTTTCGTGCACATTTCAACTTACACTTAGCTCTTGAAATCTTTGAATAAACTCTTTATAAGAAATCCTCACCTTATCACATCACCAAGTTAGCTACTATTCTTGCTGTGTTACAAGAGGATTTGAGGGGGTTAGATCCATGATTGGGTGAAGAACTCTTGAAGGAAGCTAAGAACAAGGGCTAAAGCTTCCAAGAGCCAAGTAGGGCTTTCTTTGGCTTCTTTTCTTTAAAAAAAATAATTTGAGATTTTCTGACTAAACTAGCCTGAAATTTTTGGTTGTATTGATTGATAATACATGGATATTGATGTATTTAATTTGGTGGAAAGTTTGGATGATGTTCGAAAACCCTTTTTGTCAAAATATTTTGTGAACTATGTTGTTGAAACTCGAATTTCAAGCAAGTAGCTCAAATTACACAATTTTTCTTACTGATTTAGAGACCTTATTTTGAGTTGAAAGTTTTCTTTATAAAGCTAACATGTTAGTGTCTCCAGTATTTTTCTTGAGTTAATTTGAGTGCTTTTACTATGTATAAAAATTGAAGAACCAAGTTAGTCAAGGTTTCTATTGAATAGTAAATTCTAGAGCACTGAATTTGTCTAGTTTTGTAACTATATTAAATGATTGAATTTTAAACTAAAAATTTTATTGGATGTGTACGACATCTTGAAGTCTAATGATGAATTTTTTTGGGATTTTATATGTTCATTTGATAGGATAATAAAATTGAGGCTTCTGACTGTTGGGTGAAACTGAGTAGTTTCTGACCTACGAATTTGTGGAATTTTGTTAATATAGCTAGAGACCATATTTTGAATTGAAATTTTTATATGTTCTCATAGACATGATGAATTAACTCTGAAATTCATTTTGCTCTATTTTGATGAGGTTTAGTAGCTGATCCATAATTTCTTTTAAGACTGAAAATCTAGATAGCATACTACACTAGTTGAAACTATGAAGAAATGTTCATGACTTGATGTTTAGTATACTATGTGAATTTAATGATAATGTTATAATATGTAAATGTGAGTGCTTATGACAAATGCTCCTATATGAAAAGAAGATTAAGATCATGAGTGGTAAGTGTGCTTGATCCATTAAGAAACTCATAAATTGATGTTAATGCATACATGACTATGATGCTTGTATATGTGAATCTATTGATGATATTAGGCACATATAAATGTGAATACTTTCTACAATTTCTTACACAAATTAATATGTCTTATTGGACTAAGGAAGGTCATCCAGTCAGTCAGGGAAAGTGAACCTGACTAGCCTTGAAATGAGTCGGGAAAAGTAACTAGACTAGGAATAGATCTGTGTGAGAATTGGAGAAGGTCATCCAATGATAATGTATAAGAATGAGCTTAGTCCCAAAAAGCAGTCTATTACCCAGGAGTGGAATAAGCCACCATAGATTAAAAGCCATGACAAGTCAGAGTAACAATTGTCCTAAGTAGTCCTTTATATTATGTGCTAAGTGAATGATTTTAGCATCTATGTTGAGATCAATATGTTTAAGTTGAAACTTGATAGTATATGTTTTAAATGCTTTATATGATGATATCTGAACAAAGTGATTATGATTAATGATGATGATGATGTATTTATATTAAGTGATTGAATACTAAAAGGAACCTATTTAGGAAGAATGATTTTGAACTTTAAAATGAACCTTTGATATGTATTGTATGCTCATATTTTCTTAATAAACCGAAGTGGCTGGGACGATGACAATGACATGGATTTTTACTATGCCTTTTGGGGATGCCTTACTGAGAATTTTAGGATTCTCACCCCTATGTTGTTTATGTTCCCATGTTGTCTCCAGATATCTCAAGAAAACAATAAGGCGACTGCTACTGAAGTTCAATACTTGAAGTCACTGATCAATTCTATTTTCCTATGTGTATATATGATTGTAAATATATGCGAAGATAGATGTACTGTAAGGCTCATAGAAGAGCCTCCTCTTGTATTTGATTTATATTCAATAAATATGTTGTTTCTTTATTATGTATTTTAGTAGCATTATGAATTAGTCATTGTACGAATCAATATAATTTGCGATAGATATTTAAGAAAGGTCTGCTAATTTATAAGTAACAACTCCTAAGTCTAATGTCGTGGCTTAAAGATGATGTTATGCTTGGAAGGGTGTTACATCTACCTATATCTTTGTATGCTGCCTCAGACTCATGCCTGCACACGAGGAGCCTCAACTCAAAGGACATCTGACACTAAATTAGAAAGTGCCTTATCTCTTCAACTAGGAGGGAGGGTCGAGATTGGAGAAAAGGCCATCCAAGGTTAGTTAGACAATCTAAAAAACCATATTACAATGAGGGCATAACAAAGATGGACTAGGTGGGTCTGCTAACCCACTAAAAACACAGTAGGATTGTTCAAAAATCAAGGATGAGGTGGAATATAGCCAAATGCCAAAGCCATTTTGCCTATTTAGAGGAAACTTATGCCTTAGGTAGGGGTGCATGCATTGAGATAGGATTTCTTGATGTTGGGCCTATTTTCTCATGTGATCTAATGATAGGGGACCCTCAATTATATTGTTCCTACATAAGACCAGCAAGTCCATTAATACTCTGATGTTCTTCTATTCAACTAGGGAGTTGATCATGTACAAACTAAAGGACAAAGTGAACTAGTGATATGAAACCATACATAGGGAGAGGTCACACATTCTACCTCTTCTCACTAGGGAGGACTTCTTCAAAGTCTTTATGGCCAGGTTCTTACCAACTAGTTAAAGGGCGGACTATGCTATATAGTTTGATAAGCTAAAGCAAACATTGAGAATGGTGGATCCAATGTTCATCACCTTATCCTCTCAGATTGGCAAGATGACTTCTTTCGATGCAGGAATGGCGTAAAGATATACTTATAAGGAAGTAGTTAAGAGGTTGAGAATATGAGGTTCCAATTTTGGTGGCACCATTGTATGCAAAGATTATAATTTCCACAGTCAACAACATACTCCTCAGTGTAGGGCCACATCTTCAAGCTTAACATAGATGAGCATTTTCATGATAGGATCTTGTGCAGGTGTTCTACACAGCACAACATGTAAGGATTTGGTCACATTGATCAAGCTACGCTATTATGCTAGAATTATGGGAAGTCACCTTTTGAGATTTTCCATAGAGGAGTTGTAGCCTACTTTAGTTGTGGCTAGGTGACCCATTTCAAGAGACTCTAATCCCTCTTATTTTGGCACTATCACGAAGGGCTACATGTGTGTCTACTGGTAAAAGTATAGGAGGCAGAAAAACAAGCAGTAGAGAATTTGCTTGAGTTAGGAGAGGAGAATCATGTCTCAATGCTCTCACCCCATCAAGTCGCTCAAGCCTCCAATCAGTTGTAGCATATGTTATTCAAGTTGCTCTTTCAAAATCCTAGCATTATTTGATCTAGTGTCCACACATTCTCATGTGTCTCCATGTTTTGCTTCCCAATTTGTTAAGGCCCCCACTATGTTAGATTATTCATTTTAGGTTGGTACCCCTATATGGGCAAGTCCATAAAGAGTCAATTGGTATAACGTCTTGCATGGTCATTGTGTGGTATGGATATACTAGTAAATTTGATGTTGCTTGAAATGTTGGATTTTGATGTAATCTTACACTTGGATAGCTAGCTGTATGCCACGATGGATTGTCACTTGAAAGAAGTGAGGTTTCTAATACCTAGAGGACAACATTGTGTTTGTTTATATGGTAACAACTGATTCCCCCTATTAATTTAATCTGTTCACTCCATGATTTATGCTTTAAATTCTAGTGGTGCCTTGAAATATAGAGATTGAGTTATGTGTAGACTTACTCTCAAATACTCAGCCTATATAATTTCTCCATTTCGTATGGTGCCAGTAGAACTAAAAGAAGAAACAACTATAATTCTTGCTAATAAAGGTTTCATTAATCCAAGTGCTTCTTGTAACACCCTAAATCTTAACCTAATACTACTAGTATGTAATTAGGTTAATCTTTAGAATATTACCTCTTGGTTTCATTCTTTACTTAAAACCAAAGTGAGAGCCACGCATGATCCTTTGAACGGAAATTCATACAAGTCATATGAGCAAGTCATAATAAAACACATAAATAACATGGACACATCAACTGATTATATATATAGATAATGTGCCTACCAAAAGGCATGACTATTCGGTACATAGGAAAACGAAATACAACTGAAATGCAAATACAAGGAAATCATAAAAGCAACACCCATACCCCTGTGCACCTAGAGTAGACAACCTCATATACAAAAGAAAGTTTGTCCTCAACTATGTGGCGTGTGTGCACTAGCTACTACCAGTCCTATGCTCCTACTCCGGCTAGTCCGAGTACTGAGGGGTGGAATCGATCCACTGGCAAATCTCGACGGGAGTGGTCGTGCGGATCATCAGAGCATGTCCATCGAGGCGAGGGCGCATGGATGGCCTATGGGCCAACCTTGGCTGAACCACTGTCTCCTCACTCCTGGCTCTCATCTGTGGGGGAGCGGGGCTGGAGCTCCAACTGTACATGTGCGAGGGCGGGTTCTCTGATGGATCCGTCTCTGAATACTGAGTCCGGGGCACGTACTCCAGGTAGTCACGTATGGCTGACGCCTCAGGCTGCATGCGGAGGATCTGCTCGTCGCGTGGTCTGGCTCTCTCAAAAATCGTGTTATGATGGTAGGGAGAAGTCGGGGTGAAGCGGTAGCTCCGTACTGGGTGCACGAGGGGTCATCCCATAAACATAAATACTTTGACAGTGTAACGACCCTCAAAATGATATGACCCGAGTGTTGGGTCATGGTGCAGCTCCCATGTCGGGGTGTCGATGAAGAGTACGCAAGTTGCCATCTGAAGATGTGATGAAAGAAAAGAGAGAGGGAATGAGAATCTTCTAAAAGAATTCTCAGTAGGGTAATCCCTAACTAAGTGACATCATCACATCCTCAGGAACCTTGGGTTTCATTTCTAAAAAGTGTGCATGCATGTAAACTTCTTTTAATTTTCTAAGGTATTAATCATCCAAGGTCCATTATATTTTACAATGCATCTTATGACTAAGTATGGAACATACTAATGATATGGATGCCTCATAAAAGTAAACCAATCAATGGAATAACTAAGAAAACATTATAACAGTGGCATAAGGTGACAGGTATAAATCTCATAATAATTTTTCTTGGTTTTACATGTGACATTTTAAACTTTAGCTTTTATCTCATGGGGCCACCCTAAAACATCTCTAGGTTATGAGCTCATACCTTAACTAGTCGTCACTAGTTCTTACTTATCCTATGATAAGCGTAACATACATAATCCCGACTTAAAGTACGGGCTAGGGGGCAATTAAGGATCACCTCTTAGGGTCATTTCCTATTTGAAACGCTCTACTAGCATCTAGTGCATAGTAGTATTGTCCGCTTTGGCAAGCTCTATGTCAATACCCTCACGGATTTGTTTTCTTGGGGGTGCTCGGCTAAACCGGTGTCACCCAAGAAGGCGTCTCAGTGTTGTGTCACATTTAAGTTCTCATGATTTTCAAAAAGACCTTTTTCTAAGTTCCTCAAATTTGATGGAAATTCGGCAGCATGATGACTGTAGACCGAATTTCCTCAAATTTGCTTATGCCATGAAAACATATAGGACATACATAAATATTTCTTATGAGGTATAGCATATCATCATGTAAAACTTCTTTATAGCACATAACAACTTATCATAGATAAAGCTCATGCATCATATATAAATTAAGCATCATAAAAACTCAAGACTTTTTAATGTCTTATGCATTGACCCTTAAGGTCCTTAACTCACGTTCTAAGTTATTAATCATCAAGCCTAACCTCTCGGGTACCTATGAGGTTATAACTAAGTATTTCTCATCTCACACTATGATCAAGAACATCTCTAAACCTCAAGGATGCAGAATTTATAATCCTAACTTTACGGGTATCTAGGAATCACAACAGTGACCCTTTCTAAGTCCGGTTTGCTCCTAAGGCTTCGAGATCAAGTCCTAAACCATTTATGAGGCATTCCTACACATTTAAACTAATTTAAATCCATGATTATTGTAACGCCCCGATTTTTCTGTTAGAGTGAAAATGACCAAAATGCCCCTGAGGTCATTTTTAGCCCGGAATTCGAGGAAAGCCGGTTCGGCAGTACTCGAAGGGCAAACTCAATGTTGGAAGGGGATTAGAAAACTTATGTGCCTTCCCGGGATCGAAAATCTCGTTTTTCGAGTTTTCGGGTCAAAATGACCAAAATGCCCCTGCAGTGTTTTACCCGTTTGCAAGTGCCGAATGAACCCGAAACATCTCCAGATGGTTTTAAAAGGCGTTTTTATGTGTTCTATGACCTCGGTTTTAATTTTTGAAGTCCCGGGCAAAATTAGTGCAAAATTATGGTTTTGCCCCTAGTTTCGTGTTTTTACGCTTAATCGCGTGATTAAGCAAACCTAAGCAATATTAGGCTCTAATTGAAGGTTAATTAATTTCCTTAATTAATCTTGAGTCAAAATAATTTATTAAAGTTGATTAGAACCAAAAAGTACTTAATTACAACCTAAAATCATATTTTAATTTTATGACACCTAGTCATAGAATCTTGAATAGTGTTTTCTCTTTCCAATTCCTTAAATCATGGAATTGTGTTACACATTGTTTATTCATAAATGAGTTTTAAATTCTTTAATGATGTATGAGCACTCCTAAACTTGTCATAAACTTCCTAAATCACATTCTTAGTTACCTAAACTTAAGCTTAATCATTCCTAACCTTGTACCTAAGCTAATACACATCTAAACCTACCATTAACACACAATTAAATGGTCAAACCATCCTCCCACTCTGCTGTCCCAAGCTAGCCGAAGCCTCACCTCCTCCATATGCATCACATGTTCAATTTTTCAACACTCCAAGGCCATACCTCAAGTCACATACACTATACCTTGTCATAACTTTCAATCAAGCTTGAATTTCCACATGAATAAATAATTAAAACAACCCATTTTTCCCATTTAATTGTGGCTGGAAAAGTTCCAGCCATGCATTGTTTCTAGAAGACTAATTTCATAAAAATGTGATAGGAAATTAACTCACATCAAGCCATACTTTGTGGCATAGCTTCCATACTTCAACCATGCTTGAATGACCTTGTGTAAGAGATATTTTTCTCTTCCTTTTCCCTCCAAACCACACGGCCACACCCTCCATTTGCTAGCTCCATGGTTTTGTTTTTCTATAAATAGGATGCTTGTGTTAGTTTTGTTGCACCTTGAAGCATTTGCAAAGTTTAGAGTTTTAGAGTTGTCTTGTTAGTCTTTCCTTTTTCTCTCAAAGTTCCAAGAGTGTTCTTCCTTTCTTTTCATCTTTATCTTCTTCATCTCTTCATCTCATCATCACCTCTCAACCATCAAACACCACCCCAAAACCTTGAACCATCATCAAACCTCTCAAACACCACACCTCAAACACAACTTCACTCAAAACACATCTCCTTTCCTTTTCCTTTCCTTAGCCGAAATCATCACCACCATTCTAGGAGGTGTTGCTCATCTCATTTCCATCTTCAAGTTCAAGCTTTTGTCTTCATCAAAAGGTAGGGATTTGTTTTCAAACTTTATTTTACTCAAGAAAGTGTTTTTCTCTAGTTTTCTCTTGGATTCTTTTTGAAGTTTCCTTTGCCTTTCCTTTCTTTTTCATTTTCGGCCATGAGGCCTTGATTTGAGCATGATAGCTTGATGATGAGAGTTTCTAGATGATGACATTGTGTTCATCTCAAAGAAACCTCTAAAGCTTGAGTTTTTCTTTTCTTACAATTTCATCTATATGTTATCTAGCTCACATGGTTTTCCAACTTAAGAAAATTAATCTAAGGATTTCTAAAAGCCCAAGCCTACCCTTGTCAACCTTAAAGTTGGCCGGCACGTTCTAGAGATTTGTCTCTAGATAGGGGTTTTGGGTACTTAATAAAGAACTTGATGTAGTTTCACTTTCTTTCTCTTTTATATGATTCTTGTGTTGTGATCTTTGAGGTATTGTATTGGGTTGTTATCTTGTTAAAGTCTTGAATGAGCTCTAGTTAAAGATAAAATGAAACTTGCATCATGTTTACTTTATGCTTTGCATATCATGTTTATTTCCTTGCTATCACTAAGTACCAAGATAATGAATAAACTTGCATTATCATGTTTATATTTCAAGCTATGCATTATCATGTTTATATTTCAAGTTCTCACTTAATACCAAGATAATAATAAGTTGCATTCATGTTTACTTTGTGCTATCACTTTGCTTTCTAATGGAACCTAAAATAAGTGCATGAGCATATTTATTTTTATGTCATAACCTAAGTAAAACTAGAGCTCAAAGACTTGCCCATTGATATCTCAAACAAAGGTCTAAAACATTTATTTCCTATGGTTCATATTTCGGCCCTATGAGGCCTTAATGTTTCCAAGTATTAAAAACTATGTTTTATAATTTTTCTAAACTTATATGAGTATAAGGAATGTGTAGAACTAAGTGTTATGAATTTAGGACCTCTTGAGATGAAAATATTATAGCCACTGCCCTATTAAGTATTTTCATGAGTTTAGATGATAAAAGTGTTCATAAAAGAGTTTTGAAGGTTTTAACAAGGTTCCAAGAGAAACTAGTATTTTATGTACTTTAGAAACTATGTTCAATGCCTTTAAATGGGGTTTCTGTTTCGGTTCTGCCTTGCTATGTTTGGCCACTGTATGAACTGTGTTAATGATGTTAGTATGCTTATGTTTGGGTAATAATTATGTTAAGACTCATATGTGAAAGATAGGATAAGTTAGGGACTAGAAAAGAATTAATTTGAGAGTTCTAGATCCCTTAAAGATTTATTTTTCTGGATTCTGTCCAGCAGGGTTTAGATTCAAGAATCATGGTTTTAAATTAGTTTATATGTGTAGGAATGACTCATAATTGGTTTAGGACTTAATCTTGAAACCTTAGGAGCAAACCGAACTTAGAAAGGGTCATTATTGTGACTTCTAGGTACCCGTAAAGTTAGAATTTTGATTTCTGCACTCTTGAGGTTTAGAGATGTTCTTGACCATAGGGTGAGATGAGAAATACTTAGTCATAACCTTATAGGTTCCCAAGAGACTAGGTGTGATGATCAATAACTTAGAATGTGAGATAAAGATCTAAACCGTAATTTCTAGAACTCCATAATCACATAAACATAAAGCTGTCCAAATTCTGCTTAGTGCTGTTTGGATTAGTTCTTGAGTATAAAATTTGTATAACTCATTAATTGTGAAACTATAGGTGTATAAAGAAGTTAAGGATAATGTTAGAACAATTAATTTGCAAGTTTAAAGACTCATAAGAATCGAAGTTTAAAACACTATGAGTTATAACATATCAAGTCTATGAGCTTATGAGGATGATTGTTAGATATGACTATGTGATGATGTTTGTGTGAAAGTTTTACGTGACGAATGTTATGAGAAAGTTTCATGTGATGATATATATGTTATGAAAAAGCTATATGAGAATGCATGATAAAAAATGAATATGATAAATGATGAGGTAATTATGATTTAATACTTATGAGAACATAAATGTGACACAACACTGAGACGCGCTTTTCCTGGGTGACACCGGTTCGGCCGAGCACCCCCAGGAGGAGACAAATCCGTGAGGGTATGTGTAGATGCAGCCTGCCAAAGCGGACAAATTGCGAGACCCACGTGGCTAGCAAAGTGTTTCAAAGAGGAAATGATCCTAGAAAGGAGATCCTTAATTTGCCCCCTAGCCCGTACTTTAAGTCGGGATTATGTTACGCTTATCATAGGATAAGTAAGAGCTAGTGACGACTAGTTAAGGTATGAGCTCATAACCTAGAGATGTTTTAGGGTGGCCCCATGAGATGAAAGTTAAAGTTAACAATGTCACATATACCATACTTATGCCAATGCCATAATGTTTCTTAGTTATTCTATTGTTTGGTTTACCTTATGATGCACTCATATCATTAGTATATTTCTGCTTAAGTTCTAAAGACGCATTATAAAATATGACGGGCCTTGGATAAAATATCTCTTTGAAGAACTAACTTAAAAGGAATTTAGATGCACGCACACCTTTTTAGAAATAAACCCAAGGTTCCTGAGGATGTGACGATGACACCTAGGTAGGGATAACCCTACTGAGAATTCTTTTAGAAAGATTCTCATTCCCTCTCTCTTTTTTCTTCCGTCATATCTTCAGATGGCGACGTTTGTACTCTTCATCGACACCCCGATATGGGAGCTGCACCATGACCCGGCACTCGGGTCATACCATTTTGAGGGTCGCTGCACTGTCAGAGTATTCATGTTCATGGGACGACCCTTCGCGCACCCTGTCCCGAGCTACCGCTTCACCCCGACTGCTCCTTACCGTCATAACGGGATTTTTGAGCGAGCGAGACCACGCGATGAGCAGATCCTCCGCATGGAGCCCGAGACATCAGCAGTACGCGAGTACCCCGAGTATGTGCCGCGTCCCCAGTACTCGGAGACGGACCCATCCGAGGACCCGCCATCCCACATGTACAGTTGGAGCTCCAGTCCCGCTCCCCCGCCGATGAGGGCTGGGAGTGAGGAGACGGTGGTTCAGCCGAGGTTGCTCGACGGCCATCTATGCGCCCTCGCCGCGGTGGACATGCCCCGATGATGCGCTCGACCACTCCCGCCGAGATTCGTCAGTGGATCGACTCGACCCCACAGTATTCGGACCAGCAGGAGTAGACATAGGAGGGGTAGTAGCTAGTGCACACACACCACATAGTTGAGGACAAACCTTCTTTTGTATATGAGGTTGTCTACTATAGGTGCACATGGGTATGGGTGTAGTTTCTCTTGTATTTACTTTTATGATTTCCTTGTATTGCATTTCAGTTGTATTCTGTTTCATGATGTATCAAATAGTCCTGCCCCTTTGGGTAGGCACGTTATATATATATATATATGATTCAGTTGATGTTTCCATGATATGATGTTTTTTCTTATGCTTTGCTTATATGTTTCGCTATGCTTCCTCTCAAAGAATTCGTGCGTGGCTCTCACTTTGATTTAAATTCCAAAAAGAAAAATTTTACCCATATTTTCGCTAAGTATTTTCTAAGTAAAATATGAGACCAAGAGGTAATATTCTAAAGATTAACCTAAGTACATACTAGTAGTCTTGGGTTAAGATTTAGGGTGTTACAATTATCATTACTAAACCTTGCTGGATAGAATCCAGAAAATTCAAATATTTAAGGATCTAGAACTCTCAAATTAATTCTTTTCTAGTTATTAAATTCTCTTATCTATCACATATGAGCCTCAACATTAATTATACTCAAACATAAGCATATTATCATCATTAAAACAGCTCATACAGTGGCAAAACATAGCAAGGCAGAACCGAAACAAACATCTCCATTTAAAGGCATCAAACACATTTTCCAAAGCACATAACATACTAGTTTCTCTTGGAACCTTTTTAAAACTTTCAAAACTCATTTATAAACATTTTTAACATTTAAAATCATCAAAGTATTTATGAGGGCAGTAGCTAAATCAAACTTGTCTCAAGAGGTTCTAAATTCATAAAACTTAGTTCTATGCATTCCTTAAACTCATAAAAGCTTGGAAAAATTATAAAACATAGTTTTTAATACTTAGAAACATCAAGACCCCTTAGGGCCAAAATATGAACCAAAGGAATTAAATATTTTTAGACCTTTGTTTGAGACAACAATGGGCAAGTCTTTGAGCTCTAGGTTCATTTAGGTGATGACATAAAAATAAATATGCTCATGCACTTATTTTAGGTTCCATTAGAAAGTAAAGTGATAGCACAAAATAAATATGAACGCAACTCATTATTATCTTGGTATTAAGTGAGAACTTGAAATATAAACATGATAATGCATAGCTTGAAATATAAACATGATAATGCAAGGTTCACTTATTATCTTGATACTTAGTGATAGCAAGGAAGTAAACATGATGTGCATAGCATAAAGTAAACATGATGCAAGGTTCATTTTATGGTTAGCTAGAGCTCATCCAAGACTTTAACAAAATAACAACCCAACATACATCTCATTACAAAGACAGCTTTAGAGTTCTTAAACCAAGTTCTCAAAGGAACTATGAGGTTCTTGAACAACATCATCAAGCTCAAGTAAATAAACCTTTAAAACAAAACAAACCAAAATCTCAAGGATCAAAATATCAAACCGAAATCCTTACAAGAGAAAAAGGAAGTGAAACTAAGTCAAGTTCTTTATTAAATACCCAAAACCCATATCTAGAGAAAGATCTCTAGAACGTGCCGGCCAACTTTAAGGTTGACAAGGGTAGGCTTGGGCTTTTAGAAATCCTTAGGTTAATTTTCTTAAGTTGAAAAATCATGTGAGCTAGATATCATATAGATGATGTCATAAGGAAAGGAAAACTCAAGCTTTAGAGGTTTCTTTGAGATGAACACAAGGTCATCATCTAGAAACTCTCATCATCAAGCTATCATGTTTAAGAAGAAAAGGCCAAGAGGCCGAAATGGAAAAAGAAAAGGAATATAAAGGAAAGCTCAAAAAGAAACTAAGAGAAAACTAGAGGAAACACATTTTTTGAGTAAAACAAAGTTTGAAAAGAAACTCCCTACCTAGAATGAAGACACAAAGCTTGAACTCTTGAAAAGAAAAACAATATGATGAGCTCCTCCTTGGGGCTTGATGGTTTCGGCCAAGAGGAAGCAAGAAGGTTGGAGTTGTGTTTCAAGTGAGGTTGTGTTTGAGGTGTGGTGTTTGAGAGGTTTGATGATGGTTCAAGGCTATGGGGTGGTGTTTCAAGGTTGAGAGATGATGATGAGATGAAGAAGGAGAGAAAGGAAGAACTCTCTTGAAACTTGAGAGAAAAAGAAAAGAACAAGCAAGACAACTCTAGAATTCTAAACTTAGCAAATGCTTCAAAGTGCAACTAAGCTATCACAAGCATCCTATTTATAGAAAAACAAAACCATGGGCTCACCAAGGGGGGGAGTGGCCGTAGCATTGGAGGACAAAGGGAGAGGAAAATATCTCTTTGATTGTGTCATAGAAGCATGGTTTGAAGTATGGAAGCTATGCTACAAAGTATGGCTTGATGTGAGTTAATTTCCTATCAATTTTTTGATGAAATTAGGCTTCTAGAAACTTGACATGGCTGGAACTTTTCCAGCCATAAATAAATGGGAAAAATGAGTTGTTTTAATTATTTATTCATGTGGAAATTCAAGCTTGATTGAAAGTTATGACAAGGTATAGTGTATGTGACTTGAGGTATGGCCTTGGAGTGTTGAAAAATTGAACATGTGATGCATATGGAGGGAGGACAGCTTCGGCCAGGCCTTGGGCAGCAGAGAGGAGGTGAGTTTTGATCATTTAATTATTTAAATGTGTATTAGCTTATGTACAAGGTTAGGAATAATTAAGCTTAAGTTTAGGTAACTAAGAATGTGTTTTAAGGATTTTATGACAAGATTAGGAGTGCTCATACATCATTAAAGAATTTTAAACTCATTTATGAATAAACAATGTGTAACACAATTCCATGATTTAAGGAATTGGAAAGAGAAAACACTATTCAAGATTCCATGACTAGGAGTCTTGAAATTAAAATATGATTTTGAGTTGTAATTAAGCACTTTTGGGTTCTAATCAACTTTAATAAATTATTTTGACTCAAGATTAATTAAGGAAATTAATTAACCTTCGATTAGAGCCTAATATTGCTTACGTTTGCTTAATCACGCGATTAAGCGTAAAAACACGAAACTAGGGGCAAAACCGTAATTTTACACTAATTTTGCCCGGGACCTCCGGGACCAAAACTAAAGTCACAGTCTACATAAAAACACCTTTTAAAATTATCTGGAGATGTTTCAGGATCATCTGGCAATTGCAAACGGGTAAAACATCGTAGGGTCGTTTTGGTCATGTTGATCCGAAAACTCGAAAAATGAGATTTTCGATCCTGGGAAGGTACACAGGTCATCTAATCCTCTTTCAACATTGAGTTTGCCCTTCGAGTACTGTCAGACTGGCTTTCCTCAAATTCCGGGCCGAAAATGACCTCAGGAGCATTTTGGTCATTTTCACTCTAACAGAAAATCGGGGCGTTACACTTCTTCGTAGGGCACTTCAATGTTATTTGTGAAGAAAAAGTGGACCTATGGAACATATATTGACTATGAGCAACTGAATAAGATGACCATGATTAAGATTGATATTCTTTTAGGAAAGAGTATATATATTGAAAACTTTCATTTGTTTGAGGGGAATCCATGATTTTCTAGGGAGGTATATAAGACAGATATCGCAACTAACAATGGAGACTTTAGTCCACCTTGAGTGAAGCCCCAACTAGCAGAGGGATTGCTCACTTGATTTATTTGGCCAACACGCCAAAACTTATTAACACACTGGGAATGGGTGTGATGACCCTCAGTTATGAGGTTTATTATGGATGATGTTCTGGCTTTGAGATCCCCTTTGATTTCCCTTTATGCATTACTTCCAAAATTGCTTTATATTAACCAAAGTGTTTTACATGTATGTATATGTGTATCTTCCATTAAAATAGTTAGAAAATATGGTTTTGTTGCTTCTACACTTTATTATGGAACTTGCGCATTGAACTATGAATATGACATTCCTTAGTTGGTTTTATAGCCTACTTTGTGGTTTTCTTTTTACTTCAGGTTTAGATGTAGGCCCAAGTCCAATTACACCAGCTTCATAGGACTTAACCACTTACATTTTGGTGAGCCTAACATTAATGTGTAGGCCTTTCTTATTATATTCCTTGTCTATTGTAACTACATTTGAATCTCATAAGATTTGTTACTCCATTGAATTATAGGCAGGAACATTTATGTTTATATCTATTTGGTTTTTGCATATAGTTCTCATTTGAATATGAAGTTATGCACACCATGATGCTTATTGATTTGTATAAATATAAATATGCTTTTTGTGCTAGTTTTATGAGTTGTTGTAATAATATTTATAGAAAATGAATTTAGGAAAAGTTCCATTTTTAGGAGAAATCTAGTCTATTTTTTTGTAAAATTTTGGTTACTAGATGTTGAGGTTTCATAAGTGCCAATCACAACCCAGGTATGGCCAACTTCAAGACAATGTATTCAACGGTTTCAAGAATCTAATGGTTCACAAATATGATCTTTTGTCTATTGTACTCTTTCAACCAAATTTACTAGATGTTCTTTTGAGCTTGACAGAACTAGACATAATATACCATTATTACTTAGAATTGGTGTTTGATGTTATTTGGTGTAGGATGTTATGAGTAAAAATATAGTGATTATGAGTCAGGAGGTGTCATTCCATATAGATAATGCAGGGCTTGATGTTGTATTTGTGTCGTATGTATGCGAAGTATTGGAAAATCCTCTTGACTATATCGTGCACTTAACCTTGAGTCTGTGAGAGGGGTTCAACATGTCGCCTTGCATGCTAAGATTTTACTTTTGCCTACTCGTTTGACTAGCAAGGTTCTTAAGAAGTTATTGGAGTCCAACTACGTAGTTGCTATTTGTCACTTACAAGTGATTGATTTCCCTAATTCACAATAATCATCATAGTTTCCCTTAGTGGTGTGTTCTCATTGCAAGAGTTTGCCAAGCTATTTTAGAGGCCAAAAAGCCCACCACCATTTCAGGAAAGAAATTGATCACCAAATTGAGTTACAATTAGAGGCTTAATAACCAGGTTTTGAGCTTGCATATGTCAAACCTTATAAATATCCTTACTTCCAAAATATGACATTGAGAAATTAGTTAAAGACATGTTTAAGAGTAGCAACATTCAAGAGAGAGAGAGTTCCTTTACTTCACTGGTGTTCTTGGTTTAGAGCAAGGTGTCATGATCTCCCAAGGAGGATCACGATCGGGGCTAAGTCCCTATGGAAGCTTCTTGAGAACGTGTCACATATAAATGCATGATAAAATCATAATTTCATGTGCAAATAATACTTTAAATTAAATGACAATAATTTTTCCAAAACTGTCAAGAAACTTTACTAATAAAACTTTTCAATCATTTCAAAACATCCATAGTCTTAAATAAGAACATCAATAATTCAGGCCTTAAAAGGAAACTCATAAATCCAATTGAAAATAACCAATGTTATGAAAATCAGACCAGATTGGTCGGTTCAACCGGGAAGTAGTCCCCAATTCAATCCAGTTATAGCCAAAAAACTAGCATTTTAAAAATCAGTCAAGAACCATAAAAACCAATAAATCACTTGACTCGACATTAGTTTGCGAGGTTTACCAGTTTGCCTTTTCAAAACAATTTTAACTTTTTTCAAAAGTAATGCAACAAAAAATCACTTTGGGATGACCTAATCAAAGAATATTATGGGTCATCACTTTTATTGGGCCTTTAACATTATAGCATTTAGTAGTGTAAAGAATCATTCTTATCCTTTTATAAGAGAACTACCTAGCTTTTCCTTCATATGCTAGTTGATATGGGCCTTCCACTTCTACTTAGTGACCACAACTGAATGTTGTATTACAACTACCTTTGCTTTCAATTTCATTTCTTCTTTTTTTTATGAGAATCATAGCTTTCATTTTCAAAACTACAAAACATGATAAACATAATTAATTAATTATATAATTGATCATAGAAACACTAAGAATCTACATTAAAACAAAAAGACCTACCTACTCTAGTCAGACAAAAAACAATAAAAGATATGTATTAGAAAAAAAAACTATTTGGTTTTACAATAGTAGTAGTAGTACTACTACTACTACTGTTGTTGCTGCTGTTGCTATGGACTATTGAAAGTATTGGATATGAAAGTGGGGAAAATGAGGGGTAAGTCATCGAACTCATCAAGTGGACCATCACCCACAACCCACATGGGACAAATAGAGAAAAACACACAGAGTAATGAAATGATCGTAGACAGATACATAATAATAATAATATCAGCACACTATTTTCATGAGTTATTTGCTTAATCATATGTTGAGGTAATTAGGGGGACAAAGCAAAGACAATGTATAATCATAAAATTTATTGTATAATAACTTGCTTGTATCTTGTTATGTTATAGGACTATCCTCACCAAGGCTATTTCTCTTGTATCATGAATAACATGTGAGAACCATCCCCGGTCAACTTGAATCAAGAATTGTGGAAAAGGGAAACCATTTGTAAGGATAGCTTGATACCAAAATTTACGACCCTAACCTGGCATCAACTCACAAATTTAGTTCTTTCTATTTTCGAATATTAAACAACATATATACATATTCATGACATTTGAAATTACCAGAAATATTCTTCATAATAAATAGGATTTTGATAAAATAGATTTTTGTGTTACCGTTCCACAGTATGTAACACCCTAAATCTTAACCCAAGACTACTAGTATGTACTTAGGTTAATCTTTAGAATATTACCTCTTGGTCTCATCTTTATTTAGAAAATACTTAGTGGAAATATGGGTAAAATTTTTCTTTTTGGAATTAAAAATCAAAGTGAGAGCCACACACGAATCTTTAAGAGGAAGCATAGCGAAACATATAAGCAAAGCATAAAGAAACACATCATATCATGGAGACACCAACTGAAACATAGATATGTATATATATATATATATATACTGTGCCTACCCAAAGGGCAGGACTATTCAATACATCGGGAAGCGGAATACAACTGAAATGCAATACAAGGAAATCATAAAAAGTAAATACAAGAGAAACAACACCCATACCCATGTGCATCTAGAGTAGACAACCTCATATACAAAAGAAGGTTTGTCCTCAACTATGTGGCGTGCGTGCACTAACTGCTACCCCTCCTATGTCTACTCCTGCTGGTCCGAGTACTGTGGGGTCGAGTCGATCCACTGGCGAATCTCGGTGGGAGTGGTCGAGCGCATCATCGGGGCATTTCCACCGCGGCGAGGGCGCATAGATGGCCGACGAGCCAACCTTGGCTGGACCACAATCTCCTCACTCCCAGCCCTCATCGGTGGGGGAGTGGGACTGGAGCTCCAACTGTATATCTGTGATGATGGGTCCTCTGATGGGTCCGTCTCCGAGTACTAGTACGAGGCACATACTCTGGGTAGTCGCGTGCCACTGATGTCTCAGGCTCCATGCGGAGAATCTGCTCATCCCGTGGTCTAGCTCGCTCAAAAATCCCTTTATGACGGTAAGGAGCAGTAGGGGTAAAATGGTAACTCGGGACTGGGTGCGCGAAGGGCCGTCCCATAAACATGAACATTCTGACTGTGCAGCGACCCTCAAAATGGTATGACCCGAGTGCCGGGTCATGGTGCAGCTCCCATACCGAGGTGTCGATGAAGAGTACGAATGTTGCCATCTGAAGATATGACGGAAGAAAAGACAGAGGGAATGAGAATCTTTCTAAAAGAATTCTCAGTAGAGTTATCCCTACCTAGGTGACATCGTCACATCCTCAGGAACCTTGGGTTTATTTCTAAAAAGGTGTGCATGCATATAAATTCCTTTTAAGCTAGTTTTCTAAAGTGTTATTTATCCAAGGTTCGTCATATTTTACAATGCGTCTTATAACTAAGCAGGAAATATACTAATGATATGAATGCATCATAAAGGTAAACCAAACAATAGAATAACTAAGAAACATTATAACATTGGCATAAGTATAGTATATGTGACATTGTTAACTTTAGCTTTCATCTCATGGGGCCACCCTAAAACATCTCTAGGTTATGAGCTCATACCTTAACTAGTCGTCACTAGTTCTTACTTATCCTATGATAAGCGTAACATACATAATTCCCGACTTAAAGTACGGGCTAGGGGGCAATTAAGGATCACCTCTCTTAGGGTCATTTCCTCTTTGAAACGCTCTACTAGCAACTAGTGCATCGTAGTATTGTCCGCTTTGGCAAGCTCTATGTCAATACCCTCACGGATTTGTTTTCTTGGGGGTGCTCGGCTAAACCGGTGTCACCCAAGAAGGCGTCTCAGTGTTATGTCACATTTAAGTTCTCATAAAGTGTTAATTCATAAATACATCATTATTCATTACAGAAATCTTTTTCATAGCATATATATCATCACAAGAAACTTCTTCATATTGTATACATAAAACCATAGCATATACATTATCACATAATCACACCTTAGACAATCATTCATACAAACTTCCAAGCTCATTATGTTATAAACCTATAGTATGTTATGCTTTGGTTCTTTTGAGTCTTAAACTTGTAAACTAATTGTTCTAGTATTATTCTTAACCTCTTACACACCTATAGGTTCACAACCAATAAGTTTTACTAATTTTTATGCTCAAGGACCTATCCAAACAGCACTATACAGATTTTAGACAACTTTATATTTGTGTGATTATGGGGTTCTAGAAATTACGATTTAGACCCTTAAAGTCCTTAACTCACATTTTAAGTTATCGATCGTCAAAAACCTAATCTCTTGGGAACCTATGAGGTTATAAATAAGTATTTCTCACCTCACACTATGGTCAAGAACATCTCTAAACCTCAAGGATGCAGAATTTGAAATCCTAAGTTTATGGGTACCTAGAAGTCACAACAATGACCCTTTCTAAGTTTAGTTTGCTCCTAAGGCTTCAAGATTAAGTCCTAAACCAATTATGAGTCATTCCTACACATTTAAACTAATTTAAAACCATGATTATTAAATCTAAACCTTGCTGCACAGAATCCAGAAAATTACATAATTAAAGGATCTAGAATTCTCAAATTAATTCTTTTCTAGTTCCTAACTTATCCTATCTTTCACATATGAGTCTTAACATTATTTTTACTCAAACATAGGCACATTATCATCATCAAAACAGCACATACAGTGGCAGCAAATAGCAAGGAAGAACCGAAAATATACTTCTCCAAAAAAAGGCATAAAACACAATTTCTAAAGCACATAAAATACTAGTTTCTCTTGGAATTCTTTTAAAACTCTCAAAGCTCATTTATAAACAATTTTAACATCTAAAATCATAAGAATATTTAAGAGGGCAGTGACCAATTCATCTTTGTCTCAAGAGGTTCTAAATTCTCAAAACTTGGTTCTATGCATTCCTTAAACTCACTTAAGCTTGGAAAATTATAAGACATAGTCTCAAATACTTGGAAACCTCAAGACCTCTTAGGGCCGAAATATGAACCCAAGAAAAGCACATATTGTTAGACCTTTGTTGAGACAACAATGGGCAAGTCTTTGAGCTCTAGGTTCATTTAGGTGATGACATAAAAATAAACATGCTTATGCACTTATTTTAGGTTCCATTAGAAAGTAAAGTGATAGCACAAAGTAAATATGAATGCAACTCATTATTATCTTGGTATTAAGTGAGAACTTGAAATATAAACATGATAATGCATAGCTTGAAATATAAACATGATAATGCAAGTTCATTCATTATCTTGGTATTTAGTGATAGCAAGGAAGTAAACATGATATGCAAAGCATAAAGTAAACATGATACAAGGTTTATTTTATGATTAACTAGAGCTCACTCAAGACTTTAACAAGATAACAACCCAATATAATGTCTCAAAGATCACAACACAAAAACCGAAAGTCATATAAAAGAGAAAGAAAGTGAAACTACATCAAGTTCTTTATTAAATACCCAAAACCCCTATCTAGAGAAAAATCTCTAGAACGTGCCGGCCAGCTTTAAGGTTGACAAGGGTAGGCTTGGGCTTTTAGAAATCCTTAGATTAATTTACTTAAGTTGAGAAACCATGTGAGCTAGATATCATATAGATGAAGTTACAAGAAAAGGAAAACTCAAGCTTTAGAGGTTTCTTTGAGATGAACACAATGTCATCATCTAGAAACTCTCATCATCAAGCTATCATGCTCATAATAGGGCCTAGAGGTCGAAATGAAAAGGAAAGGAAAGACAAAGGAAAGTTCAAAAAGAATCCAAGAGGAAACTAGAGAAAAACACTTTCTTGAGCAAAATAAAGTTTGAAAACAAATCCCTACCTTGTGATGAAGGTAAAAGCTTGGACTTGAAGATGGAAATGAGATGAGCAACACCTCCTAGGATGGTGGTGATGATTCGGCCAAAGAGGGAGGAAAGAAAGGAAATGTGATTTGGGTGAAGTTGTGTTTGAGGTATGGTGTTTGAGAGGTTTGATGATGGTTCAAGGCTTTGGGGTGGTGTTTGATGGTTGAGAGATGATGATGAGATGAAGAGATGAAGAAGATAAAGATGAAAAGAAAGGAAGAACACTCTTGAAATTTTGAGAGAAAAAGAAAGAACTAGCAAGACAACTCTAAAACTCTAAACTTAGCAAATGCTTCAAGGTGCAACAAGGCTATCACAAGCATCCTATTTATAGAAAAACAAAGCCATGGAGCTTACAAAGGGAGGGAGTGGCCGTGTGGTCTTGGAGGGAAAAGGGAGAGGAAAAATATCTCTTTGATTATGTCATAGAAGCATGGTTTGAAGTATGGAAGCTATGCTACAAAGTATGGCTTGATGTGAGTTAATTTCCTATCAAATTTTTATGAAATTAGGCTTCTAGAAACTTGACATGGCTGGAACTTTTCCAGCTACAAATAAATGGGGAAAATGGGTTGTTTTAATTATTTATTCATGTGGAAATTCAAGCTTGATTGAAAGTTATGACAAGGTATAGTGTATGTGACTTGAGGTATGGCTTTGGAGTGTTGAAAAATTGAACATGTGATGCATAATGGGGAAGGAAGCTCACGGCCAGGTCTGGTACAACAGGGAGGAGGTGAGTTTTGACCATTTAATTGTGTGTTAATGGTAGTTTTAGATGTGTATTAGCTTAGGTACAAGGTTAGGAATGATTAAGCTTAAGTTTAGGTAACTAAGAATGTGATTTAGGAGTTTATGACAAGTTTAGGAGTGCTCATACATCATTAAAGAATTTAAAACTCATTTGTGAATAAACAATGTGTAACACAATTCCATGATTTAAGGAATTGGAAAGAGAAAACACTATTCAAGATTCTATGACTAGGTGTCTTGAAATTAAAATATGATTTTAGGTTGTAATTAAGCACTTTTTGGTTCTAATAAACTTTAATAAATTATTTTGACTCAAGATTAATTAAGGAAATTAATTAACCTTCGATTAGAGCCTAATATTGCTTAGGTTTGCTTAATCAAGCGATTAAGCGTAAAAATACAAAACTAGGGGCAAAACCGTAATTTTGCACTAATTTTGGCCGGGACTTCTAAAATTAAAAATGAGGTCATAGAATACATAAAAATGCCTTTTAAAACCATCTGGAGAAGTTTCGGGTTCATCCGGCACTTGCAAACGGGTAAAACACCGCAGGGGTGTTTTGGTCATTTTGACCCGAAAACTCAAAACGAGATTTTCGATCCCTGAAGGTACACAAGTTATCTAATCCCTTCCAACATTGAGTTTGCCCTTCGAGTACTACCGAACCGGCTTTCCTCGACTCAATGAAAATGACCTTAGGGGCATTTTAGTCATTTTCACTCTAACAGAAAAATCGGGGCGTTACATAGTAAATATTCATTCATTACTTGGCAATTATGTATTCTTTTCTTGTCAACATTACAACATTTTTGGTCTAAGGCAAGACTTTTTAAAGTCAATGCCTAAAAACCATTGCCTTTGATGGTCTAGGGCAACATTTTTCATGGGTAGTATTTGGACCAGGTTAAGGCAACAAAATTTAAGGCAACACTTAAGAAATGTTGTCTTAACCGAAAAAGAAAGCAGTTTTAAAGCATTGCCATATCATTTAATAATAGGGAATACTTATTTGATTATCGCTTTCATTTTCAAGAATTGCCTTTTAAAATTCCATTGCCAATTCCCAAGGTAAATTAATTAATTAATTAAGTTGCAAAAAAGAAACCAATTTTTTTTTTTGATCTCACTCTAAAACACTAATACCTCTAGTCATTATACATTACTCTGCCCCTCCTAATCCCTTATTTACATAAAGACTCAATCCTTAATTTGACTAAAGAAAATCTTAATACCTAATTGTAGCACCTTAACTTTTAACACAATAGCCTAGGATTCATAATGGTTAATTATTAGTTGTTACTCTTTTCGTCTAAGAGCTTTTCTTGATTTTAACTTTCAAAATAAGCTTACAAAAAATATGACCTATTTTTTCTTTATTGAAAAACCAAACTATGAGCCATTTGCATATAAGTTATAATGCATTAGTATTCGACACATAATACATAATAATAATAAATCTCATCAAAGCACTCTTAACCAAGCATCAGATAACATACATGCAAAATCATGACAGAATATATCATATACTGAGAGCATCATCATAGAATAACATGAACTGTAAATATCATATCATATAATTATAATATGGTGGCATCCCATAAGCATAATAACATAGTAAATGTATCTAGCCCTCCAATAGAGGTTGAGCATACAATAATTCAAAGGCTAAACATGACTAAAACATGACTAAACCAATTATGGGTGTACATTCACTAGAAGGCTAAGCTATGATCATGTGCAAAAGATAGATAACCCCAAAGTGACTGCAAGAATGAAGGACTATCTCTAGGCTTCCATTGTGCCACCTAATATGGACTACAATGCAAGTCCCTCATTGGCACCTCAAGGAAGACCATGAACGTCAGCATCAATCTTGTCCAAAGATGACCAAGAAAGAAAAAGAGAGGGATAAGAATCTTATACAAGAATCTTAGTAGGGTTTATAACTCTAGTGTGGGTATCATCATTATTGCCCTTAGTTACTTCGATTTTATTTATGAACAGGTGTGATGCATATAAAGTTCATTTTAAATTTTCAAATGTCTATTATCTGAAGAGCATATCTTTTAAACATGAGTCTTAATATCATGAATGCATCATATAAGGTCATGTATACATTACAATACCATGTGAAACAAGTCATCATACAATTTATAATCATAAACATTATTAATGGGGGCCTAAGTCTCTAGGCACGTAACATTTTGCTTTCTCTACGTGACTTGTTCTTTATCTTTGCTCTAGCAACCTTATTTTTCTTTTTTCTTTTATTCTGTATTTTTAAGGCTATGAGTTCATATCTAGCTGATCGTCACTAGCATATGATTCATATAGATTTTCTTGACTTTAAGGTACAGGTTCTAGGGGGTGTTGGATCTCCTCTACTAGCTTCTTGTAGGATCACCTTACTGATCTTAGTTTCCTTGACCTAATATGTTTCTTCATGCAGCATGTAAAGTCTATCCTAGATTTCTTTAGGTGTGTCACAAGTAATGATTTCATCATATTTAGCCTTGCTTAGTGCATAGGTGAGTAGGTATTTAGCTCTGGAGTTCAATTGAATTCTTGCTTTATGTTGCTTTGTCCATATACTTTTGGGAACTTCTCTAGAAGTGGAAGGTGCATCTTTCACTACAACATTTTAGGCCTAAGGCAACACTTTTTAAAGGCAACGCTTTGAAACTGTTGCCTTTGGTCAGTATAGGCAACGCTTTTTCAATTACAAAGATATGGCAACGGATTTTAAGACAACGGTCGAAAAACGTTGTTTTAAAATAAAAAGGCAACATATTAAAACTGTTGTTGTATCTTATACACATAGGCAACAATTTTTTAATTAATTGCTAACATTTTAAAAGTGTTGCCATAAATTTTTAATAGGCACCACAATTTAACTGTTGCCTAAACTAATTTGAGCCACACTCTTATGAATTTTCCCATTAAATTTTTTTTTCCACTAAAAATTTATCAATCTCTCTCTGAAACTAAAATATCTGCAAGAAACAAATGAAAAACTAATTTAAGCATCTACCTTCCATCAAATCCCTAGGTTTTTCACCCCTCATCCTTTCGTCCCTTTCAGCCCCCTTCCACCCCTTTCATCCTCTTCATAAGCTCTCCTGCCACCACTACTTCGAATGACCTTTCATCCCTTGGCCCTCATAAGCTCTCCAGCCACTACTACTTCGAAAGCCCTTTCATCCGCACCTCAGCGACGCCGTGGACACGCCAGGGACAGCTACCTCCTCCTTCGAGCCGCAACTTCTTCGAGTTTCCTCGGGTTCCTCCGCGGCGGCTCCACGTCTCTTCCCCTTAGCAGCAGCAACAACGACGATAGTAACTATCACTCTCATTTCCACTCTCACAACAACAACGACAACAACAACAGTTCTTCCTCTCGCCTCATTCTCCGCTGCTGGACCCCCTTCACCGTTGCAGAAGACGACGACCCCCGTAATGTCTCCAACTAGTCATCCAGAAGGAAGTTCCACTACACTCCTGTAAGTGCATTTTACGTTTTTCTTTTTTGGTAATCAGAAGTTTCGATTATTTATTTATTTATTGTGGTTTTGTGGGCTTTTGTGTAATCCTTTAGGGGGTTTGCTACTTGTGCTATTGGAGTGTTTGCATCTGAATTTTGAGTTTGGTTCTGTGCTGCTTGCTTGAGGCGTGAATTGGGGCTTTTTGGGTTACTTTATCTGAATTTGAGATTGGTTCGGTGCTGCTTTCTTGAGGCTTTTTGAATTGCTTCAGTTTGGTTTGATGCTGTTTGGTTCGGTCTGAATTTTGAATTGGGTCGTGCATTGGGGCTTTTGGGGTTACTTAATCTATATATATGTGTTTGAGGTTTTTGTTTTGTCTTGGAGAGTAGAAAGGGCTAAGGTGTGTGCTATGTTTTATTGGTATTTGTCTATTATTATGAGTGAAAGATTAGTTTTTGAAAGTCCATTTTTGATCCAATGCATTCACGACCAACAAGTGGACCATTGGAGCTTTTTGATTTTTGTTTATTCCTTTTGAAACTTAAAGGGAAAATGAGGAGCTGTGAATATTTGAAATAAGTGCAAAAAATTTCATTTCCATGGCTTCAAATCCCTTTGTCATTTTGGGTTTAATGGTCTCTTGAGATGGGTTGGTGATTTGTTGGTTCCTTTTGTATTTTGACATGGGTTATGACCACTCTTTCCATTTGAAAACAACTTAAATCATGTATGCATGCTTAATTAGTTCATTAACTCTGATTTGCATAAATTGCATGCTCAATTAGTGCAAAGCATGCTGAATATATCTATTTGTTAAATAATGTGCTTATATTAGTTGCCAGTAGCACTGAGGAACAAATTGCTAACTGAAAGATGTGACAATACCACTGATCTGTTTTCTGCTAAGTTTGTGCATGTTCATGGAGTACCTTTTTTCATCAAATTTGCCGCCTTTAAATCATCTCTATTTCTCATTTGAAGGAAGAGCTCCTCCACCGTGACCATAGAAGGGCTAGAAGTTGGACGAGATGTTTCAATATTGATGCAGCATTCTATCTGTCTACTTCAACACGTGAATATTCTGAATCCTATCTATCTACTTCAACATTTGAATGTAGCGCGTGTGTGTGTGTTCATGTCTGTGTTTCTTTTTTCCCCCACATGAGTGGTTTTTTTTTTAGGCCTGTGCTCCTTCAAATCTAAACTGGTTCATGGAATTATTTTCTAGTTTGGGGCAGATATTGGATTTTAAGTTGAATCTGGATGTCAAGATGATCTGCTTGTAGATAATAATGTTGTAATTATGTTGATGGAATTAAGTGCCAGGATGTTGCATTGTGGGTATATGATGAAATGCTTGTGGGGAGCATGCTTAGTGTTTGAGAAAATGATGGTTCTGGATCTGTTTTCCATATTGCTAGTGATATATGCATGCTTAAAGAGAAGTTCAATGAACACGTTTCTCCTATATGTATTATGATATCACTAATTGCTTTAACTAATTAAGCTTTAAATTGATGGTCTAATTTCTTACATTAGGAACATGATAGATGATGAATTCTTTGCTATAATTAATTCATGCCTAAAACTTAATGACTAGACATGCATACATATTTCATGTTGACTAGACATGCTTGCATTTTTAGTTCTTCCTCTTGCTATTTGCTACGTTTTATGAGTTCTTCATTGAGATTTATGCGCGATTCAGGAACAACACCATCGTATTCCATCAAATTCATCACGTTAGTCACTCATTTTACTTTTCTAATTTGTTTTTAATCAATGGATTTTCCTGCTTGTGAATATTGCATTTGTTCTATTTGGTAGATTGCCATAATGAAAATCCTTTGTTCTGTTTTACAGAGATTAGAAGCTAGAATAGCCACTTTAACTATCAAGGTTCCACAGTAAGCTTAGTGATTAAATGAATTTTCAATAACTTTATTTAATTTCAATCTGATTGTACATCTAGATGGATGCTTGGTGCTTTCAGATATAACGTAGTTTTTTTTTTTCACTTATAAGCATGATAGTTGTTTTGGTGCTTTGTTTTAATGTTTATAAAATGCATTAGTTGACTTCAATTTTTGAGTCTCTCACAAGGCTGCCCCAATTACGGTATTCCAGGTTATTTGCTATGTCTTTTACAAGCTTTTGTATGATCTTCCAAGTTGCTGTTGCAGTGAAGGATGTTAAAGTAAGCTGTTTTCTTGATACCAGGCTTTTAAGAAGGAGATGCAAAAGCATTCTTCATTGATCCCATTAACAGAAAAGAAAAGGTACTTGATTCTAATCAATTGTTAAATGTATATTGTTAAGCCTTTTGCTTTCAAGTTTTCTCTAGTTGATCACAATCCTGATGTTGCACTATATTGCACTATCATGGTAATCACAACTTGTGATGTACAAATGATATTAGTCCTTCAGCATATGCTACTATATTGCATAAAAAACATGTACAAGCTAGCTAACATCTGGTGGGCCTTACAACTACAATGGAACTCATAAGGGGATATATTTGGTTTGGAAGTTCACTTTCATGCTGATAGGTCTTTCACATATAGTCAGACTTCCATCTTTGTTATTATAATTTGCATAACATACAATTCTGCATGCTCTAATGGCTTGTTTTATCTGTCAGGGAGCTGAATTGTTGCTTGTTATGAGGGAAGATTTCCTGATAGAATGAAGCAACTGCCTTTAAATAGGCATTTTGATATCAACAACGTAAAGAGGGTATGGTTTAAACTACTGGTCTGCTGATAATTTCTTCTAGCATTGCTTTGTTTTGGGTTTGTCCCTTTTTTCTTCCCTCTCTTGGTTACTCCAGCTAACTGCTTTTGCGTATTATCATATTGTGTTAGAAGCAAATGGTTATCAACCTTATCTTATTTCCCTTGAAAAGGGATTGAGATCTCCAATTAAAGGTGTTTTGGAGCTTGCAAAAGAACCATCTCGTCTTTGTGTTGAGGAGGTATGTTTTTTATTTAGAATGAATTTGAGTTATATTTTTATCTTGTTTACCCAAAAGTCAAATGTTTCAAAATAGTTGTAGCTCATTCCTTGTCTCTTTATGTTTTTCTTTACATTTGGTTTATCATTTTGGTTTAAATGATGGATCTAGTATAGATGTTCTTTGTTCTTTTCTTCCCATTTTGGCTGTATTCATTTTATTTCATTTTTAATTTTTCAATTTTTTTTTAGGTAAAGACAACACAAGTACTCTGCTTTTGTTTGTAGTTAGCAAGAAATAAATAATCTTTTGTGTCATGTTACAGATTGAGCTTAATGCATAAGCAAATCAGGCAGGCTGAGAGGAGGATTGATACAAAGGACATAGAACATGGAATAAATGTGATTATAATAGACTATATTATTGAGATTTTCTTTTGTGTCATGTTCTTACTACTAATGTCCCTTAATTTTGTGAACTATATATAATTACTTTGTCTATTTTGATTTGAACTTAGACTTGTTTCTATTTAGACTTATGTGTATCAACCAACATTATGTTTAAGATGACTTAGTTTACTTAGTTGATAAATTAGCATGGGTTTATTTTATTCAGGAATTTCAATTGATTAATTAACCTTTTATTCAAAAGAGTTAGTTTTAAGAATATCAAATTCAAGGCTAAAAAAAATGTTGGGGTTTGAAAATAAGAGGCAATTAGAATTGAGAATAGACAATGGTATTCATCTGATGTCTAAAATATTGGAAAAGGCAACGATTCGAATTGGTTGCCTAAAACCAGAGAAAAGGCAACGCTTTTTGTAAGATGCCTATAACTAGAGAAAAGACAACGCTTTTTATAAGTTACCTTTAACCAGAGAAAAGGCAACGTTTTATAAGCGTTGTCTTAAGTCGGGATAAAATGCAACGCATGAAGAGTGCAAAAACCGTTGTCTTTGATTGGCAACAAAAGCGTTGCCTTTGATCCATTAAAGGCAACGCTTTTTTGGGAGACCGTTGCCTTTTCTCTATCAACCGTTGCCTTAGAGAAAAGGTAACGCCAGTATAAGCAACCCCTCGAAAAACGTTGCCTTTGCTTGGAAAGTGTTGTCTTTTATAAAAGGCAACATTTTTTTGGTGTTTAGGAAACATTTTTGAAACATTGCCTTTGAACTAATTTCTTGTAGTGTTTAGTTCTTGAAACTTCTTCCATAGGAACATAATCTCCCTCTTGGATAATTTCCCATAAGCCAAGACTTGTGTTTTTTATGAACAACTTTATTCTATCTCTCTAGTATGCATAGTCTCCACCATCAAAGAATGGTGGTCTATTTATGGAGTGTCCTTATGTGATGTGAATGTTCTGTGCCATATTATCCTTAGGATCTTCTAACCTTTGCACTCATTAGAATGCTCAACCCTTTAAAAGCTTGAGCTCTTATGCCAATTGTATGTTCATATGTGCACGAGAAATGTCTTGAATTGTGATTTCACTTTCCTTTCTTTTTGTTTATGAAAACTTATAAACAGATACTACCAAGTATACACTTGAAGTGTGTAGTAGAAATATTATTAGTGAGTATAAGAAAGTAACTTTTTGAACTAAAATAAAGACAAGAAAACTAATTAAAGGCTATTTTTCATTAACATGCTAAAGATAAACACAAATCAAAATACAAAAGAGTTTAAGGGAGAAGAGATACTGCACTGAGAGTTTTATAGTGGTAAAACCAACCTACCTACATCTAGTTCTTAGTAACCTATTGAGTTATACTAAATCAACCTTTTCTTAACCCTGAGAAAGTCAAATAGTCTTTCAATAGCCTTCTCAAGCTATCTCATGTGACCAATAGCTCACTCTACTATCATTCTCAGGTAGTCTTTGACTAGTCTCGCCAAGCTAAACTCAAAATGATCACCACTGGATCAGGGTACAATGATTTTTGAAGGTTGGTTCACTCCAACTACCAAACACTCAAGTTTTCTTAGGACAAAATAGTGTATCAGCTGAAAACTTGAATGATTTCTTTCTAACTATTCTTCCTAGGAAGAAGATGTTATCTCATAAGAACTTAGAAAGAAGATTTTTTATCGAATCAAAAAGAAAAAGAGGGTTCTTGTATTCATGTATTGATATTCTTTTTGTGTCTTGGAAATACAGTTTAGAAGACTTGCTTGGCCGTGTCAGAGCCACTTTTGCACTTGTAGAGATCGTTGTCAAATAGAGGTTTCTGATTCCATCTTTGGAAACTACTTTTTACTTTCGAAAAGAGGTTTTTGAACTTTTTCTTTTAGAAGATGAGACTTTTGACTAAGCTAAAAAGTGACATGTCACTATCATTCCCTTTTTGGGTTTGACCTTAAATTTGAAATTTAAATTTTTCCTCTTATTCTGTAAAATGTACACAGTTTAAGAGTAAACGTGATTTCTAATGTGATGATTCAGTTTCTGGACTTCCTTTGGATCTTCATTGCTTCAATAAGAACTTGTTGGTCATTATATCATCACGATTAAAGATTGTAACCACAACTTGCCTTAGAGGATGATGGAATTCTTCATTGTGTATCATTTTCAAAAGATCTGAAAGTTGATTTCTTGTTCTTCCAAACTTTTCTTCATGTGTCAAACATACTGACATCCATTTCAAGGATTATTTTTCACATAAGTTCTGAATCTCTTTAAATAAGATTAAACATATTAGCACATGATATTGTGAAAATAAAACTTGTTTTAGGGACTAGTATGCTAACAAGAATGATCCTGTTGAGTGCTCAAGAAACTCAAGCGAAAGATTAGTCCTTTTTCAAAATATTTTCATGGAATTGGTTTATTTGTTGTCACTCTAAACTTTAAGCAATAGTACTTTCTGAAGGGTTCTGGAGCTAACATTTTCCTCTTCTTGACACGTGTAAATGAAGCATTATGTCCTCAAATTTGTCTTCCAGAAGTGCAGGCTGAGCTGTGTTAGTATATATTGTCCTTGTTAGTATAGAATCCATTGATAATGGTTTTTGAATAATGCTTCAAAAACTAATTCTTCATTCTAAATATGGTTTGTGAACTTCTTTTCTTGTGCAGACTTTCTAAAAGATGGATGCTATCCAAGCATAAAGTTGATAGGTCACTATCATTACATTTTGAGTTGTTGACTTCATTTGAAATTCAAATCTTCATTCAGTTTCTATTTGCCAAGTGTAGTTTTTGACATACTTAGGTTTTCTAACCAACTTCTACACTTTCCAAGCCTTTCATTTCTTTCTAGAATATCTTTTTAAGGTGGATAATGATCTTCAAATAATGTTGATGTTCTTCAAAGATGATCACAATAGAGATTGATGATGATGTTCTTGATATGATAATGAGAAATCACTTTCTCACATAGTCGACACTACAAAAAAAAATGTTAATTGTGGCTTTTGATTTAGGGCAGTTATATGGAACCACCATAATCACTAGTAAATTACGGCAGGTTCTTCAACTGCCACAATTTTAATAGTAAGTAATGGCAGTTATAATAAATAATGGCAGTTTATAACTGCTGTAATTCTTCACTTTACTTTAATACTGAATTGTTGATTTGTTCCAGTTTTCAGTCACTTGCCCTTTAATTTTCACTTCCTCCCTCATGTTTTTTATTTTGCGATCTAATTTTCACTTTCCTTTTGTCTCTTTCAATTTACCCTCCATGCCGTAACCCTAACCTCCATGGCCAAGACGAAGACGACGATGACGTCGTCGAGTTCCTAGGCTTCTTTGTCAATGCCAAACTATCATCCTCAATCAAATCCTACTTCGATGACTTTTTACAAGCCGCTGAAGTAGATCCTAGAACTGTGCAGGTGAAGCTCATGCCTAAGTGTGCAGTTGTATCAGTCTGTCAAGCTCACGAGACTTACGCCTTGGTTACCAAAGTAAAGGCTTTCCCGCCAACGCCACCACCACTTCCTTCGGCGTGGAGCAATGGCAGGGCAACCTTCTCGACCCGTTGCAACACGTGCCAATATATGTGGTAACGATTCTAGACATCTGTAGAAGCATGACCAGCGTGAAACTGCACATGTTGAAGCGCGCGATACGTTTGGTTACTGCATCTCTTGGCCCCTCTGACAGGCTCTCCATCGCAGCCTTCTCCGCTTCCCCCTAACGGCTCCTACCTGATGCCCGAAGGCCAGTGAGTGGCTCGACGCCTCATCGACAAGCTCATCGCAGGCCAAGGAACCTTGTTTGTTTTTATCTCCCTTCCCCTATTTGTTTGCTTTGGTTCTTCTCTTTCTCCAATTCTTTCTTTCTCCCTTTTCTTTCCTTTCCTTTATTTCATAGGTCGATCAAAAGCAAACATTAATTGTTGTGGTTTTACTTACCATGGCCTCCAAGTGAGTCTTGAAGGAACTCAAAGACCTCCAATCAGTGTTGGTACACCAAATTCCCCTTTCTTTCTACTTTCTCCTTTTTTAATTTATTTTTATGTTTATTTGTTCCAGATAGTAATTAAGCTTTATATGTTACTTGATCTATTGGTTTTGGAAAATTTATGGATGTGCGTCGGTGTCGTTTCCTTGTTGTTTCACGCGTTTATCTGGATTATGTAACAACATGTGTTGCTAGTTTAAATTGTGCAGTGCAAATATGTGAATATAATAAATTACAATCTTTGAGTAAGTTGGACGAGATATTTGTTCCGAGCTATGCTTCCTAGGTCGTGATTTTCGAAATCTATGGTCAAGATGGGATTTTGTGAGGCTTTTATGCTTGTCAGAAACTTTCCCAACAATTGATTCTTGCTTCTTAATTTTTGTTGAAGTTGTCATCATTTACAGAGCTAAAATTTCATTTTTTTTTGTGTTAATTGATTCTTATTTTGTGCTCTTTCTGCTGAAACTAAAATCCTGCATTTTAAAGCTCAAACATTGTGACTATTAAAGACTCTATTGCCTTCTTCTTATTGGGATTTTCTCTAAATTAAAAGGATTTATAACAATTAAAAGATGCAGCGTTGTAGTAGGCAAGCAATCAAGCATTAGTGAAAGTTGTTGAGAAATTCATGTTCTTAGTGGAACGAAGGAACATATATTATGTGGGTGATTAGAATTAGAATTTATATGTTTCGAGTCATGAATGTATCTTTCCCCCAATTTTGGGTTCTTTTGGTTGTTATATTGTTGTCCTTGATCTCTTATTAAATTATCATTGCATTTACAATAATAACAACTAAGGCTTTTGTCATCATGAGGTTGTTTATATGGATCAAATGATGTAATTATGTCCTATCATAAACCATCTCTGTAGACAAGCTATTGAAATTTAAGCCCTTGTAATGGTTTTCTCTAGTCTTTCTCAACCCCTACTATTTGAGCTACCCTCTATCAGTTATACTTCTCTTCCTATTGCTTCTATAGGTCTTCTTGTCATAAATTATTATTGCATATGCTCTTGGAAAATAATTTGTTTGTTTCCTCTTAGCATAAGACTTATATTGTTATTCTTCTCACACTTTTTTTCTATAATTTTTAACTCATGGGAATAACTTTTGTGTATTCCTTGCAATATTTAGGAGTTGCACTCTTTCCCGGAGCTTTTTTCTCACACCTTTTTTTCTATAATTTTAACTTATGGGAATAACTTCTCGCACCTAGTTTTTTTTTCCCTCATAATACAAATTGAATGTGCATTTTCCTTTCAGATTCAGATTCACAGGGACACTGCAAATCGGAGGATGAAATCAGCTAGCATTGGGACAATTGCAAAGGTAAAGCCTCTCAACTAATGTGCTATTTATACTAATTTCATACCGAATATTTTGCATTGATCCATGCTTGTGCTGACATATAGCCCAAGCCATTCAAAATATAGAACACATTTCTATATGTTTAATTTGCGTGATTTATTTATTGCACATCTTGCCAACCGAAGTGATCGAGTCCTTGGGAGACATGATAAAGTGGTAGTCAAATAATTTTGATTCAGAAAATTTACACTAGTAAATGTATGCATTAGTTTCCATGTATCGTCGTGTACTTATTATTTCTGAAAGTTTGCGAGAACTTCTCTTATGTTTGGTTGTTTCAATCGAACCTTGTGTTTATAAAGCCGTAGTTCGTGCTTTGGCGATTCTCGATATAAAATTTATCTATATTTTTTAGGATGTTTTATCCTGGTTACCTGATATAGAATGGGCTTCTTCACTTTTTGTTTTTTAAACTTTTGTAGGATGTTTACCAACGAATGGAATGCTATTTGGAAGAATGTGAAGGTATATACAAAAATCTTGGTGAGGGTGTTTCTTAAGAACCATGTGCAGTATTTTTGCTATTTGATCTATTTATTTTCCCTGCAATTCTAGATAAACTGATTCAATGACAATTTTAATCAAGGAAGCTTATTTTTGCTCTTGCCCAGTTCCCATGGACAGCGAAGCTGCAACACGGAGAGAAAAGTTAGATCAACTTTATAAGTGTTCATCACAGAGTTTTATACTCGTTGTTCAAGGATCACAAGTATGCACTTCTATCCATTGTGTTGTATTGGCAAATTAATACTGTTATTTTTTGTCACTTCTTTATTTCCTTTAAATATGTGTTTTTTATATGCATATTTCCTAAAGTTTATGTTTGCAATATTTTTCACATTTGAAGACACAGTGTGCATGCTTGTAGCTAGATAAAAGTAGTTTTGATAAATTAATGTAATTACGATATGCTATCGATGGATTTGTACTTTAGAATTTATTTCCAACACTATAGCACAATGAAGAACCGAAGCAATCTTGAATAAGAGCTACGAGGCAAATTTTCGTGGCCTTTACAAATGCTTATGGACAGTTGGAGAAAGGCAAACAGGTGTAATTTTCGCGGCCATAAAGCAAAAGAATTTTTTTTATTAATTGCGGTGCAAATTGTGGAGGTTCAAATTGTCATAATAATGAATATTTTTTTAAAAATTTGATTGCAAATAGTGGCGGTTCAACCCGCCACAATTAAAAATATGTATTTTAATTTTACGAAAAATTGTGGTGGTTTCAAACTACCATTTTGTACCATATGGAAATTATGCCGGTTCAAGCGGCAGTTCTCAAAACCGCCGTTCATGTGAGAAATGGTGGTTATAACCGCCTTAATTAGCAAAAAAAAATCGCCGTATTTCACTTTGTTTTTTTGTAATGGTCATGGCACTTTCTAAAATCACATACCACTTTTTGAAGGCCTAGACTTGCTTTTTTATGTCCTAACTTACTTTCTCAAGATTCTTATATACTTAAATTCACTTTTTGAATACTGAATCTCTTTGAATAAGGTTTTAATCATGTCAAAACATGATATTGTGAAAAATATGTCATGAATTGTGTAATACCCTAATATTTAACATAACAAGCCTAGGACGCATTTGGGTTAACTATTAATTATTACTTTTTTGTTCCAGTTCTTAACCTTACATTTATAAAATACTTGGCGGAAATATGGGTAAATTTTTTTTTGAATTAAAAAACACAAAAGTGTGAGCCTCATGTACTAAAATAAATGACATCATTCGTCCCGCAGTAAGTAGATGGTAAACAAATCATGTTATATACATACTCTAGACAAAAGTATCATAACATTGCAAGCATATGTAATCATTATGGGTTCATATAATAGAAATATCATTGTTCATCTTCGCACACCAGATAATCATACATAATAAATGGTATCATTCCCACTAATAATGGTTGAGATAGTATAGTAATCCATAAATAGTAAGGGAAGTACATGAAGAAAAACATAATATAAACTAGCTAGGAACCTCTTTCCTCCACTAAGCTTACCGGGATGCACCTATGTAAGATAACCTCAAAACAGAAGAAGCAAAAGAAGGCTATCCATCACGTATGCTCGGGCACTCCAATGAGGTCCATCATCAGCTCCCAGGGGTGTCCTTACTAAAAGGGAGGAATGTAACTAATGAAATAGGCCAACTTATTAGGTGTGCCAAAACGCATAACAGGAAGGGCATGGGCACCTTCACGGGGGCAAGTTGCTCATTGATGAACCAACGTGGCTCCCCTCAGCGAACCTCTGACGGTGGCATCTCCATCACTGTCACCTCCGATCTCCATAAGGATAGTCAGGGCAGAACCACCAAAGGAGTGCTGGGATGGTGACTCCTCTGAGGGGTTTGTCTCAAGCTCGATTGGACTAGAAGGCAAACGAGGGACTCTCAAACATATGAGGCAGAGCTACGGGTTTGACGGATCTGCTCCCCATGCGAGCGTGATAAAAGGCATTTATGCTACTAATCTTACTTCTAATTCTTAGCTTTTTACATGAGTTTTGCTATCTTATTGATGTGATTAATTAGATATTTGATTTATTCCTCATTGTGTACTTTTGATAGAACTATTGGCTTTTGCATTGATTTTGGGAATAATTTGTAATCATAAGCAGTTGCGTTTAACTTGCCTATTTGAGTATGGTTTTATGCACTTGAGCTTTGGATCAAGTGCAAAATGTCAAGAATAAGGGATCAGATTGAGACAAAAAAAGATGTTTTGGAAAGCTCAAGAAGTCTTCTATACCTTTTATGCTTAGCTCCAAACCTAGTTTTAAGAGCATCTTGGTGAAAATCAAGTTGTAAGATTAAAGGTTGCTAATGTTCTGATGCTGTCCAACTTGACCTCCAGTCAGTATTTTTGCAATATCTGGAGCTAGAGATCTCTGATTGACATGATTTTGGTGGTGTTAGAAAGCTTATTCAAAGGGCTACAACAACTATTTCTAGTGTTGAGGGCAACTTCTATTCTGGTGCAGAGCTAAGTAGCGCTGCAGTGCTCAACAACACCTGGAAAATTGACTGTTATCAGCATTGCTCACTGGTGAGCGCCGCAGCGCTCTTAGTGCTGCCGCGCTCATGCGATGACATAGAAGACCTTATTTTATCTGTTTTTGGGCCCACTTTGGCCTATTTTTTAGAAGACAATATATATATATATGAATGTTACAGACTTTTACCCTAGCTTTTTAGTTTTGAGTTTTAGTTTGGAGAACTCTCTCTCTCTCTCCATCTTCTCTCTACATCTTCTTCTTCTCTATTCTTCTCTCTCTTAGGGATTCCATTAGTGAAGGTGATTTGTCTTGGAGATCATGGCGATGATCATTGCTATTATTTCCAGGTTTTTTTTTTATCTTTATCATTGTAATCCTCTAAAGATGGAGAAGTAGATTTCTTTTCTAGTGTAAGGGTTACCGAATGGATTGGAATGATGTTTGAGACCCCCTTTTGATATTAAATGCATTGGTTTTCTTAATGTACTGCAGTTTCTATTCCTATAATTATTGTGGTGATTGCTATAATCGTTATTGGGATAACTAAATTGGCGATCGTCATTTAGGGAAACCCTTTGGGCATAAATTGATAGATCTATTAGTTTATGTTTGAGGGAGAACATTAGAATTAACTTTTCGATTGGCAGTTAGGCTATAGCAATTGGTTTATTAAATTAATGTGATTTCTAAATAAATTAGCGATTGTCGTTTATTAGTTATTTGCATTGATTAAATTTTAGAGGTCGATTGATCACTAGTAGAATTGCCAGTAATTTATTACTAATAGCCACCAATGGATTTAATATTTGGCAAATGATAATTAATTTCCAATCCTAGGAATACCTTGCAGTACTGCTTTCTTCATTGTTGCTATTATCTTTACTTTTTAATTATTTTAAATTTCATTCTTCAAAAACCCCCAAATCTTTTGAATCAATTAAAACCCTTCCTTGTGAGATGACCGGAGTTGTACCCCGTTACTACATTTTTGGTGCAACTTGGCATTTTATAAATTTTAATTTGTTGTGAGTCGCGACAACTCGCATCAAATTTTGGCGCGTTTGCCAGGGAAGTGGTGCTATTTGATTCTTTTCATTTTATTTTATTTTATTTTCGTATTTATTTTTCTAATTAATTTTTATTTTTCTTTTAGTTTTAATTGTTGCCTGTTTTTATTTTTTATTTTTTGAAGTAAAAAGAAAAGAAAAAAAATATATTTAGTTTAATTTAATTTTAATTTTGTTCATTTGTTCTTTTATTTCTTGGTGTATTTGATTGTTGCTATAATTTAATTTTATGACCCACTCCCTTCCTAATTTTTCCATACTACCGATTAATCCAAAGATTGAGAAAACTACCAAAAGGCTTAGGAAGGTCGCGAGGGAGAGAATTAATTTATCTGGCAACCCTTCTTCTTCTAATACAACCAGGCAATGTGATAATTCTTTTTATTTTTCACCTAAACTTTCTGATCCTGCTGCTAGTGTTTCAGGTAATATGGCTGATAATAATAGGACACTAAAGGAGCTCGCTACCCAAGATCTTAATTACCAACCGTTGGGGATCACTTACCCTGACTATGAAGTCGACTTTGAGCTTAAGTCTGGGCTCCTACACCACTTACCCAAGTTCCATGGGTTATCTAGGGAAGACTCACACAAACACCTCAAGCAGTTTCATGTGATTTGTGTGACGATGAAGTCTCAGGGGTTAACGGAGGATCAAATCATGCTAAGGGCCTTTCCGTTTTCCCTTGAAGGAGCTGCCAAGGATTGGTTCTTCTATATTCCCCATGGAACAGTTGAAAGTTGGGCTGGCATGAAGTGTATTTTTCTAGAGAAATTCTTCCTAGCTTCTAGAGCAGTGGCTATCAGAAAAGATATTTGTGGCATTCGTCAGCTGCAAGGGGAATCCCTCTATGAGTACTGGGAGATATTCAAGAGATTATGTGCCAGCTGCCCCCAACATCAGATTTCAGAGCAGCTTCTCATTTAGTATTTCTATGAGGGACTGCTGGTTATGGAGAGGAGAATGATTGACGCTGCTAGTGGGGGTGCTTTAGTTGACAAAACTTCTACTGCAGCTAGAACTTTGATAGAGAACATGGTAGAAAACTCTCAGCAGTTTGGGGCCATGGCTGGTAGTAGTGCCCATCATGTGGGTGAAGTCTCTTCAGTAGACAGCAGTAAAGTAAAGAAGAAGTTGGATGAACTCACAGAGTTTCTAAAACAAATAGCCTTGAATCATTTGAGATAGGCTCCTTCACCTTAGACAGCTTGTGGTATTTGTTCTTGTAATACCCGTACTACTGATGTATGTCCACAGCTATAGGAGGACCCCACTTTCATTGCTACTAGCAATATATATCCTGGTAGACCTCAAAGTTAGAACAACCAGCAGGGGTATGATCCTTTCGGCAACCCAGGTTTGAGAGATCATCATAACCTCAGGTGGAACAACTCATCACAGCAACAACAAAAGTATGTTCCACCCTAACAAAGACAGCAGAGCGACCCCATTTCTGCCAGAAACCACTTGTCCCACAGCTTCCCAGCCCTCAACAGCCTTTAGCACTACCTTCCCCTCCTACCGCTTCAGATGCACTGTGGCAGGAGATGATGAAAATGATGATGGAAACATAGAAGCAACAGGAACAAGCCATGCAAGAGATGAGAAACGCAATTGTGAGGCTTCATAATTCCCAATCTCAATAGGGAAATACATCTACCATTCCTTCTCAAACTATTCCCCAATCCCAAGGGGAATGTTTCTACTATTACTCTGAGGTCTGGTACTATTTTACCTGAAGTTGCTGGTCCTTCAGAACAGCTTGTGGTTGAGGGTCAGGAGGAAGAGACAATTCAGTCAGAGGTGCAGCAAGATATGCCTGCATCCCAGCAAAAGGAAGTAGAAGAGTAAGTAACCAGACCTATTCCATTGCCCTTCCCACAGCGAGTTGCAAGACCTAAGAGGCCCAATGAACTGGAGTTGGAGAAGGATCTCTTGGAGAGTTTTTAGAAGGTAGAAAGAACTCATTTTCAAGAAAACCAAGTTTAGAAAACACTTCTACCTAGAGTGAAGACACAAAGCTTGAACTTTGAAAAGGAAAACAAGATGATGAGCTCCTCCAAGGGCTTGATGGTTTCGGCCAAGGGGAGATAAGGAGGTTGGAGTTGTGTTTGAGGTGAGGTTGTGTTTAAGGTGAGGTGTTTGAGGGATTTGATGGTGGTTCAAGGCTTTAGGATGGTGTTTGAGGGCTAAGAGATGATGATAAGATGAAGAGATGAAGAGAGGATGAAGATGAAGAGTAAAAGGGAACTCTCTTGAAACTTAGAGAGAAAAGGAAAAGAACTCACAAATGCTTAAAGTGCTCAAACTTACCAAATGGACCAAAAGTGACACAAGTTCATCTAAGGCACTTATTTATAGGGAAAAAAAAAACAATGAGGCTCACCAAGGGGAAGCCTTGGCCATAGCATTGAGGGGGAAAAAGGGAGAGAAAAATATCTCTTACACAAGGTCATTCAAGCATGGTTTGAAGTATGGAAACTATGATGCAAAGTATGGCTTGATGTGAGTGAATTTCCTATCAATTTTTGATGAAATTAGGCTTCTAGAAACTTGACATGGCTGGAACTTTTCCAGCCACAAATAAATGGGAAAAATGGATTGTTTTAATTATTTATTCATGTGGAAATTCAAGCTTGATTGAAAGTTATGACAAGGTATGGTATATGTGACTTGAGGTATGGCCTTGGAGTGTTGAAAAATTGAACATGTGATGCATATGGGAGGAGGGAGTGCACGACCAGGCCTGGTACAGCAAGGGGGAGGTGAGGTTTGATCATCTAATTGGGTATTAATGGTAGGTTTAAATGTGTATTAGTTTAGGTACAAGGTTAGGAATAATTAAGCTTAAGTTTAGGTAACTAAGAATGTGTTTTAAGAATTTTATGACAAGATTAGGAGTGCTCATACATCATTAGGGAATTAAAAACTCATTTATGAATAAACAATGTGTAACACAATTCCATGATTCAAGGAATTGGAAAGAGAAAATACTATTCAAAATTTCATGACTAGGAATCTTGAATTTAAAATAGGATTTTAAGTTGTAATTAAGCATTATTAAGTTCTAATCAACTTTAATAAATTATTTTGACCTTAGATTAATTATGAAAATTAATTAATCTTCGATTAGAGCCTAATATTGCTTAGGTTCGCTTAATCATGCGATTAAGCGTAAAAGCACAATCTTAGGGGGCAAAACCGTAATTTTACACTAATTTTGCCCGAGACCTCCTAAATTAAAACTGAGGTCACAGAGTACATAAAAATGCCTTTTAAAACCATCTGGAGAAGTTTCGAGTTCATTCGGTACTTGCAAATGGATAAAACACTGCAAGGGCATTTTGGTCATTTTGACCCGAAAACTCGAAAAACGAGATTTTCGATCCCGGGAAGGTACACAAGTCATCCAATCCCCTTCCAACATTGAGTTTGCCCTTCGAGTACTGCCAGACCGGTTTTCCTTGAATTCCAGGCCGAAAATGACCTCAGGGGCATTTTAGTCATTTTCACTCTGACAGCAAATCGGGGCCTTACAAATGTAGCTTAGGAGGTGTGTTAGAGGTAAGTTTGATCAGACAAAGGTTTAGAAATTGATAATTAAGCATTTGATCTAGTAATCATGTGTTTAGGAATTCAAGACATGATTAGGAAGTTGTCTTGCTCATTTAGGTTGAATTAAGCACGATTAGTTTAAAATTCAAATGGGAACACAAATCCCAAATTTAAGGAAATGGAAACAGAAAATACTATTCACCTTTTTTACTTTCTTTATGTCTTAAGAGTTCTTTGATTAAGAATGAGATTTTGACTTTCCCTAAGCATTCTTAGGCCCTATTTAATCTCAATTAATTATTTTGACTCAAGATTAATAATTACAATTAATTATCTTTAATTAGAGCCTAACATTACCTATATTTCCTTAATTACTTAACTAAGCTCATTTTGCACTAATAGGGGTAAACTAATAATTTTACACAAAACTCCCCGGGACCACCTGGACCTTTACAAACATCGTACATCCCTTATGATTGACATCTCCAACCTCTAGGTCTTGACCGGGTTCGGTTAGCACTTAAATCCGCGCTAAATCACTGCCGGGGTATTTTGGTCATTTTGTGCAAAAAGTCCAGAAATTGAGATTTTCACCTCAATTATCATTTCTAACACATCCAATCCCCTTCAATCATTAAACCTACCCCTTGAGGATAGCCTGGGTCAGCTGTCCGTGATTTTCGAGCAAAAATGAGCTCAGGGGCATTTTTGTCATTTTTACATGGGGAAAATCGCAGATTGTGATTTCGCACATATTGCTATCTTATCTATATGTGACCTATTCCTACTACTAAAATATTCTTTTGGAGGTGGTCGAGGTTGGCCGGCCTTGATTTTTACACAAAATTTATCTAGGGGTATTTTGGTCATTTTTGCTAAGCAGGGGAAAAATTGGGGCATTACAAATTGTATTATTTGTATATTAGAATTAACTTGTTAAGTGCTATAGAAACTCAAAACAAGACATTAGTTCTTTCTTCAAATATTTTCACCAAATTTATTTGTTATCATTCAAAACATAAGCTATAAATTGTTTTCTCAAAAGTTCTGGAGCTAGCACATCTTACCATGATTGTGGAGCTCCTCATTGGATTCAACATCCTATTATTGACAATGATGTTGTGTCTCCAAAAAATCTATTCTTGCTAAAATCTTGAGACACTTTCCTCTAATTCCAAGGCTTCAAAGACCTTTCTACGTGTTCAAAGATAGCTAATACCTTGAAGAGGCATGCTAAAGAGCATTCTAAATTTTGGAAATTGAGGCCTCCTATTAATGTCAAGTCATGGATGGATTTTGATAAAATTTATTCTAATTTTACCACCGACTCTTGTAACTTGAGACTTAGGTTAACAAGTGATGGATGCAATCCATTTCGAACCATGAGCATATCTCATAGCACATGGTCCGTTGTCCTAATGGCATATAATATGCCACCATGGATGTGCATAAAACTGGAATACTTCATGCTTTCCTTGGACCACAATTTCTTGGAAATGATATTGACATTTATCTGCAACATTTAATAGAAGATTGAAAGGAGTTATGGGAGCTTGGATAAGAAACGTATATATGATGTATCAAGAGATCAAGCCTTTCAAATGTGACCATCTTTTTTGTGGACAATCAGTGATTTTCCTGCATACACAATGTTGTCCGGTTGGAGTACAAAAGGAAAGTTAGCTTTCCCTTGTTGTAATTATGGGACTTGTTCTACTTATCTCAAATATAGTCGAAAGATGTTTTATATATATCAACATTTTTTTTTACCTAAAGACCATCCTTGGATAGGTAACAAAAGGTCATTTAATGGAAAACCAAAATGTAGGCATCCTCCACAGTTGCTTGAGGGTACTGAAGCATTCAATAAGTTAAAACATATGGATAATGTATTTAGAAAGGAGAAAAGAAAATCAAATGATAGTTTGTGGAAGAAAAGGTCAATTTCTTTTTCATTACCTTCTTGGCAACATAAAACATCATGACATAACCTTGATGTCATGCACACAAAAGAACATAGTTGATAACATAATTAGAACTCTCTTGGAATTTTCTTGCAAAGATCATGTGAATGCTTGATATGACTTAAGAGGGATAAGCATTCGAAAAAACCTTCATCCAGAAGAAACAATGGATGGCAAGAAATCTAGGTTAGCAAAAGCATATTTCTCCATGACAAATGCAAAGAAATTGACTTTTTTTTAGTGCCCTAAAAATAGTAAAGTTACCTAATGGTAGTGCCTCTAACATCTCTTGACATGTACAACTTGTTCAAAGAAAAATTTCTGGTTATAAGTGTAAGCTCCAAAACCCTTTAGAAAGTATTCAGAAACTATGAGCTAAAATGTTTTGAATGATAACAAAGCCAATTTAAAGAAAATGTTTTGAAGAACGACTAATGGCTACCTTGAGTTTCTTGACAAAATATAACAGGTAAATCCGGTTTGTATCACACAGACTTAAAAGCAAGATTAATATTTCACTTTGCATGTGTAAGCATGTTATATCTCATGAGAAGAGATTAAGCCAAATAGAAAGTGAATATTATGTCAAGCAAAGTACGTGTATACAGATCAAAGCATAATACGAACTTAAAGCAAGAATAATGTTTCATTTTGCATGCACAAACATGATATATCCCATGGAAGAAACTAAGCCTAAAGGAAAGTGAATGTTTTTTTCAAGCAAAGCACATATACATGTTTACGGGCCAACAACATAAAGATGGACTTGAATTGAGAATAATTTTGCTACACATGACTAGTCATGTTTTATCTCAAGGGAGGAGATTAAGCTTAAAAAATGTGAATATTATCTCGTGCAAAGAACGTATAAATGCTTGAGGACTGAAGCAAATCAAGTCAAGATTAAGAACCCAAGGAAAGGATCTTGAGAAAGTAGAACAGCACATCAGAAAAAACACTCAGGATGAAGAAATCTACTCATGTCCAAGAGCAACATGTTAATCAGTCATCAATCACTACAATCACAAAGAAATCATCATCAAACAGCCAAGATTGAAGACTGGAAGATCGAAGAAATATCAAAGAGATTGATTACAATGTCAAAAAGCTCACATGACTGTGGCGCATAGAATGCCAAACGAAATGAAGGGAAAATTCGAATTTCAAAATTCAAATCTCGAATCAAACCCAGTGTCATAACTAGTACGTCATCTGTTCGACCTAACTGATTCATGATTCTAGCTTCCAAAAGGAAGAGTTCAGAAGCCTCGATCAGAAAATAAAAAGAAAGAGGACATCAGAAACTTCTTCAATACAATGGCTTCTGCAACCGATGTGACAAGTCTGTAAGCCTACCTCTCTAGACTAACGTTCGAAGACACAATTGATGGTCTACACGTGTCACTTAGAGATCTAATCAAAGGCAACAATAATGAAGAAGGACCTGTATAAATGGAGATGCCATACATGAATGTTGATGAGATAGTTAAAGATATAAGAGTGAAATCTCAGGAAAAATCTCTCCACACTTCATGTGCTGTTCATCATATTATGTAATTAATCATCTTGAAGTGTAAAATCTTCTTTTCCCATTCTGTAATAATTTGTATACTCTTCTTATGAAGAAATGTGAGAAAGAAGTCACTCATGTTTCTCAGGTCTGTATTAGCAAATATTCTTAAGAAAACATGGGTGTAGGTTAGTTTGAGTGGCAATCCAAATACATAACCTTGGTAACCTTGATCCGTTAGTGATCAGAGTGTGACATAGCTTAGAAAGGCTAAGGTAAAACTACTTGCAATGTGATGCCAAAGGTATTTGCTCATTACAGTTCAGCTTGGAGAGGCTGTTTGAAGACTACTTACAACGTGGCAGTAGAAGTTGTCTGCAGGTCACGGTTTTAGCTTGGAGAGACTGGTATAGAACTACTTGGTTTAGCTTAGAGAAGTTGGTACAGAACTACTCTGTTAGTCACAGTTGGGGTTGTCCACTGTGCACTATGAGAGCTTAGGAAGGCTATTGCAAAGACTATCCAGTATACTTTCTTATGTTGAGAAAGTTGTTGTTAATGAAATCTAAACAAGTGTTAAGTACTCGATGTAGGCAGGTTGCCCGAACCAGTATAAAAATACTTGTGTCATCTTTCTGTTCCCTAATCTCTTATCTTTTTATTATGCACTTTATGTCAATTGCTACTTAAATTTTATAAAAGCCACGTTATAATTATTATACATAAGAGATCTACTTTCTGAAACAACTAACTATGATTTCCGCTGCACTTCAAGCTCAATGCTTGATAGTATTTTCTTTAAATATTTCATATTTAGAAGAAAGAATAAAAGCACAATTCAACCCCCCCTTCTTGTGCACTCCTTTACCTACAAGTGGTATCAGAGCCAGGCCTCTGAGGGGTTGAGCAACCCAATGATTGCAGAGGACAAAGATCGGATGGATGAAAAAGGTGCAGGTCATACTCACGATAGAAGACCACTCTATCTACTGACCATTCTTATCAGATGAGGCTCCAGGATTAGATAAACAAACTTTGTATACTGAAAGAAGTGAATTAGCAAAGTTATGACAATAGTGAAAATGCTAAAATCTATTTGTCTTGACATGAATGTAATCATTTTGAAGAATACAACATGAGAATGTCCAAACCCATTCTATTTCATATTACATGACATGATGAGCTGCTATATAACTCATTTGTTATCTCTCTTAAAAAAAATTCTCAATCTGAATGGCTTAGCTTGATTAGAAGAATTACAAGGAAAATACAAATTATATTTTTTGCAAGCCTTAGAAGCTAAAGTCTCAGAGTGAATTTAGAAAGATCTCAGAAAACTAATTCTGAATATTGAGAAAACTTCACAACTTCTACAATTCGACTAAAAGGCTCATGAGAAAAGGTCTTAAAAATCTTAAACCATAATTGGATTAAGAGACCTTTGTTTGAGAAAAAAAGATTAAGAAATAAAGAGAAAATAGGAGAAAAAAGGAAAAGCAGCCTTATTTAGGGATTACCATCATATTTACTTTATCTTTCTTTCACTTCTTATCTGAAGAAGAGAAAAACCATCTGACAAATAATTCTTGAAAAAGGAACTTGTCAGACATGATAGGAAATCTCTCCCTCTGAACAACTAACTTGGGTGGACTCAAGTAAGTTGAGTACCGAGATCAAACTCTTTTGCTATAAGGACATCAGAACATTATCACTAATTAAGGTGTTTGGAAGGTTAAAAGGATAGCAACTATTTCAAACACCTCTTCAGCTTATGAGAAAATCAGGAGGAAGATGCAAAATATCTCCAAACAACTTAAACTCATTGATGACAAATATTCGAGAAAAACTTTGCTTTCATTAAAGATTGGAAGAAATGAAACTCAAAGCAAACAGATGGAAGCCAGACCTTTAGAAAGTATACTTCAAAGCTCAAATTGACAAAGCAATCAAAGAAATACTTCTCAGCACTAAGAAGATTAATCTGACAAAGGAAGATGGTAGACAGTGCTTTCATCTCCACCATTGAATCTAAATATGTCGAAGAAGCTTTAAAAAATCAAAGTTAGGAAGATACTTTGTTATAAGAGCTAAACTAGTGGAAACAAATGCAAAGTCTGAATGCTTACTTGGAAAGAAAGTCATCATGAGCATAAAGAGGAATGATCCTTATGGAACCAAGAGATTACAAGATACTGTTATTCTCTTAAAAGTCTTAAGTTCTTGATTGTGCAAAGAAAAGAATATTTTTACTATCTCTTATGCCCAAAGTGAAAATGGAGATTGCTGCAAACTGCCACAACCAAATGTTGCGGATAAGAAATCAGCTAGAAAATCATCACAAAAGGTATTCCAAAATCCCTATCTTCCTTAGTAATGCCAATGATATTAATTTGTAATTGGAAAGCCTCTTCAGCCTGTTAGATTCATGCTTCTTTGTTGATAAATCTTGTTAAAGTTATGATTAACAAAGAATCCTTTATATCATAAATGTGTAAATGTTGAAAGTGAAAAATGTCTGATGTATTAAAAAATTCTTGCCTAAAATTATTTTTAATGATAAATTCTAAAAATTTTGCATAAGCATTCATGCACAAAGTGTATGGGTATTCTCCTCTTCATTACTCTTGCTTGAGGATCACATAGAGTTTTCAGTATCCAAGACTGGCTCACCTCTTGAACGTCAGAAGAATTGATCATAAGATTGAGAAGCAGAAAAAATGCTAAGAATGAAAAATAAAGTTTGAAAAATTAGGAATACTTGGCATTATGAGATTTAGATTAGAAGGATGACTCATCAATTAAACTATTACAAAGGAATCATAAGCAAGAAATGAAGGTCAAAAATTAAATTCTTCAGAAAGCAATGCAAGAAGTCAGAAATCACCTCTTATGAGAAAAGGCGAAAAGAGCGGGAAAATTCTCTCGAGTATTTCGTCTCTTTCTCTCTCTCTCTCTCTCTCTCTCTCTCTCTCTCTCTCTCTCTCTCTCTCTCTCTCTCTCTCTCTCTCTCTTGCAAGTCGTCTTAACTTTAGATAACCACATCCCATCACCTATATAACCACTTCTAATCTAATAACACGTATCTACTCTCACCTTTGTCTTCCCTTACACGATTCCTCAAATCATCTCATATTCTCTCTCTCCTCAAAACCCTCATCCTCCTTGTACTCATTATTCACCTCTACTACTCGTCTATGTTTCAAATCATCCTTTCAAAGATATTCGAAACATGGGTGATGGAAAGAAGTTTGACACTGATGTTACTAATCTGGAAATACTCCAAATGTATAATGAATCCTATCATCAATAACACTATGCTGATAGTTTCGCCTCTCATCCTATGGCACCTAGAAAGAGGCTCACTAAAGAGCTGATGAATGTTTTCGTATTTCTCCTAGAAATCGTTACCTTCCAAGGTTAGGAAAGTTATCTTAACATCACTGACAGAGTATTTACTGGAATGGTAATGGCCTTCTATTCACAACTGGTACAGGTAACTGACTCTGTACTTACCTCCTACATCAAAGGTGTAAATCTAGAACTTAGCACAAATGACTTCTCCCACGTCATTCATGCTCCTAATAAGGGAATCCAATGTTTTGCTAATAAAACCTAGTTCACTACTCTTGGAGTGTCAGCAGAAGAAGTCTCAACTTGCCTCACAAACTCTCAAAAGTATCATCCCAGTGAAATAATAGTTGCTATGCTTAACTCTAAGGCTAGACAGGTTTGCATCCTTATTCAGTTATCTTTTCTTCATAGAATAGAAAGCATGGACTTACTCACTGGGATGTGTAACATCCTAATTTTTAACCCAATACTCTAGAACACATTAGGTTAATCATTAGGCTATTACCTCTTAGTCTCATCTTTTTAATAAAATACTAAGCGGAAATTACGGATAAATTTTTTTTTGAAAACATGAAACCAAAGTGAAAGCCGCGTACATCGTAAGGCAGGAATACAAAGCACAAATATCAAGCATAAAGATCACAGTAAGTAAAGCATATGTCAATAGAACAATGATTAACACATCAAGGAAACATTTCATTAATAATATAGTTAAGGTACATATGTAGTCACGCCCTTATAGATCGGGCTAAGCTTGCAATACATGAAAGATAACAAGAAAGCAATAAAGTACATGGTACAATGGGAAGATAAAAACAAATTAAATAACCCTCCTACCAAAGCTATGAGTGCTAAACAAACCCCCTCCCAAAAGATACTACCGAAGGGGAAAACCTCATGACGGCTCAAGCACTTGGATAACTCTCTAAAGAAGTCTAGTGACGATGGGGACCCTCGGGTGACGGAGGTATAGAACCGGTGACCTGCTCGATCTCCTCCTGAGTGGGCCAGTGGAGTGGAACACGAGCATGGGTCGGCTGAACATGAGCTCCTCGGCGAGGGCGCATCTCGGCACTTCTCACTAGGCGCGACTGCATCATGGTATCCTCACTCCCTTCCTGCCTGAACGAGGGAAAGGGAGCAGAGCTCTCTGAATAAACATGCATCGGTGAGTCCTCAGACGGATCCGTCTCCGACCTCCTCGAACGAGGCGCTTACTTCGAGTGGTCACGGACAGTTGAAGCAGATGAACAAGCACGACGAATCTACTCGTCGTGGGGGCAGGTGCACTCAAAGATCAGGTCGTCGCCACTATAAGGGGCAGTAGGAGTGAACTGGTAGCTGGACACCGGGTAAGCAAAAGGTTGTCCCATGTACACAAAAACACGAACGACATATCGACCCTCAAAGTAATAGGAGCAATGGTCCGGGTCGTAGTGCACCTCCCAGACGGGCGTGTCAATAAAGACCACAAACGTCACCATCGAGCTCTAAAGATGTGACGGAAGAAAGAGAAAGAAGAGAAAGGAGTGAGAATCTTACTAAAGAATCTCACTAGGGACCTCCTATCTAGGGTTACATCGTTTACATCCCCAGGAACCTTGGGTTTATTATTTAAAAAGGTGAGCATGCATATAAGGTTCATTATTTAGGGTTTATAAAACTAATTATCCAAGGTTCATTCCTTTTTAAGATGCATCTTAATGTCATGAATGCAACATATCAAACATGAATGCATGGCAATACTTTAAGCATATAACTAAACAAATCAAAACATCAAGAAGCATACATGTGGCATAAAGGGCAATAATCTTTCAAGTGGAACTTTCCTCAATATTTGTGACATCAATCATGGTACTTTAGCAATAAAAGGCCACCTTAAAACATCTAGGCTATGAGCTCATACCTCAGCTAGTCGTCACTAGCTCTTGCTTATTATCTGAATAAGCGAATCATAAAAATAATATAATCCCAACTACTTAAGAGTACGGGCTAGGGGGCTAACGATCACCTCTCTTAGGATATACCCTCTTTGAAATGCTCTATTGGCATCTAGTGCACAGCGAATTGTCCGCTTTGATAAGGCTGCATCTACACATACCCTCACGGATTTGTCTCCTCCCCACCGTAGCAAGAGAAGTACATCTCAGTGCTTGTCACATGAAAAAAATCTCCTAAGGGTGCTCGGCCGAACCAGTGTCACCTAGGGTTTTCAATCTCATAGTACTTCAAAATATTTCTCAAATCCCTTAGGTTTGATGAGAGTTCGGCAGCATAACGGCTGTTAAACCGAATTCCCTTCAAACCGTCTTTATGCCAAAAGCTTATAACACATTCATATTTCTCATTGAATTCTCATGCTCATAATAAACTTAACATCTCAATAATTCATTCCATCATAGCTCATGCATCAAAACATCATACTTGCATAAATAACTCATAGCATTAAAGATTTCTTAATGTCTTATACTTTGACCCTTAAGGTCCTCTAACTTGAAATCTAAGTTGTATATTATCACAACCTAAGCTCTCGGGTACCTATAGGCTCATGTCTAAAATTCTTACTTTACGGGTACCTAGGAGTCACAACATTGACCCTTTCTAAGTTCGGTTTGCTCCTAAGGCATCAAGATCAAGTCCTAAACCAATTATGAGTATTTCCTACACCTTTAGACTAATTATAAATCATGATTATCAATTCTAAACCTTGCTGGACAGAATCCAGAAAAATCCATTACTAAGGGATCTAGAAGCCTCAAATTAACTCTTTTCTAGTTACTAACTTCTCTTGTCTTTCACATATAAATTTTAGCATCAAATATGCATGAAGATACTCATATTAACATCATTAAAGCAGCATAAAACAGTGAGCATGGTAGAACCGAAATCATCTCCAATAAACAAGGCATAAAACTTCATTTCTAAAACACATAATTGCTAGTTTCTCTTGGAACCTTTCTAAAACTTTCAAAACTCATTAGTAAACATTTTTATCTCATTAAAATCATCAAAATGTTTCCTAAGGCAGTAGCTATTTTCGAATGAGTCATAAAGGGGTTTAAAATCATAAAACTTTGTTCAAAACATCTCTTAAGCTTACGTAAACTTAGAAAAATTATGAAACATAGATTTTAATATTTGAAACTACTCAAACCACTCAAGGCCGAAATCATAGGAGCTAAGAAACATGTTATTTCAAGCCTTTGTTTGAGATAATAATAGGCAAGTCTTTGAGCTCTAGGTTCTTTTAGGTGATGACATAAACTTAAACATGCTTATGCACTTATTTTATCTTTCATTAGAAAATAAAGTAAGAGCACAAAAATAAATATGAGATGCAACTTGATATTATCTTTAGTATTTAGGTGAGGACTTGAAAAATATAAACATGATAATGCAAAACTTGAAATATAAATATGATAATGCAAGTTCATTTATTATTCTTGATATTTAGTGATAGCAAGGAAAATAAACATGATGCGCAAAGCATAAACATAAACATGATGCAAGATTCATTTTAATCTTAGCTAGAGCTCTTACAAGGCTTTAAAATCCATCATAACCCAACACTTATCTCATCAACAAAGAGAGTTTTAGAGTTCTTGAATCAAGTTCTCAAAGGAACTACATGGTTCTTGAACATCATCATCAAGCTCAAAGAAGAAGACTTTAAAAGAAAACAAAACTTTAAGGAAGTAAAAACCAAAACAACATTCTTTCATGATATAAAATAAGTATAGAGACACTTTAAAATTTTTAGCAAAATCTTTGAAGAACAACCTATAGAGGCCGAAATCATGTAGAAGAGAAAAGGAAGGAAAAGTCAAAACTTTACTAGATCAAGAACAAAACTCAAGCTTTAGAGGTTTCTTTGAGATGAACACAAGGTCATCATCTAAAACTCTCATCATCAAGCTATCATGCTCATCAACAAGGCCAAGAGGCCAAAATGAAAAAGAAAAGGAAAACAAAGGAAAGCTCAACAAGAACCAAGAGAAAACTAGAGAAAAACACATCTTAGAGTAAAACAAAGTTTGAAAAGCAACTCCTACCAAGTGGTGAAGATGAAAGCTTGGACTTTTGAAAAGAAATGAAAAGAGCAACTCCTCCTAGGATGCTATGATGGCTTCGGCCACTAAGAGAAAAAAAAAAGGAGATGTGTTTTGAGGAAGCTTGTGTTTGAGGTTAAGTGTTTAAGAGGTTTTATGATGATCTGACGTTATAGTGTGGTGGATTGAGGTTGTGAGTTGATGATGTGAAGAGAGGATGGAGAAGATGAAGATGAAAGGAAAAGCTCTTAGAACTTGAGAGGAAATGAAAAACTCACAAGAAATGCTAAAAGGCTCAAACTTACCAAATGAACAAAAGTATCACAAGTTCTTCCAAGGCACCTATTTATAGAAAATGAAACAATGAAGGCTCATCAAAGAAGAGCCTTGGCTATAGCTTTTGGAGGAAAAGGGGGAGAGAAAAATATCTCTTACACAATGTCATTCAAGCATGGTTTGAAGTAAGGAAAGCATGGTGCAAGGTATGGCCTCAAGCATGGTGTTTTGAGGTGATTTTCCTTCAAATTTGAAATAAAATAATCCTTCTAGAAGGCAAGGAGGGCTGGCAGTTTTTGAGCCACAAAAATGAGAGAAAAAGTCTTCTAGAAGTTGTCATATGAAGCATGGATGAAAGCATGGTGTTTATGATTCAAAGCATGGTTCATGGTGAGGTGGAAGCATGGTTATTTGAGTGTAAAAATTCACACATGTGATGAAAAATAGGGGTATGGGTTTCTGCCAGATTTGAACAGCCAAGGGGGAGAGAGATTTGTTCATGTAATTGTGTGTTAAAGATAGGTTTAGATGTGTATTAATTTATGTGCAAGGTTAGGAACCATTAAGCACAAGTTTAGGTGACTAAGAATGTGATTAGGAATTTTTATGACAAGATTACAAAGTGCTCATATATCATTAGAGAGTTTAAAATTCATTTATGAATAAACAATTGAAAACACAATTCCATGATTTAAGAAATTGGAGAGCGAAACACTATTCAAGATTCCATGACTAGGAATCTTGAATTTAAAATAAAGTTTTAAGTTGAAATTAAGCATTCTTAGGTTCTAATCAACTTTAATAAATTATTTTGACTCAAGATTAATTATGAAAATTAATTAATCTTCGATAATATTACTTAGGTTTGCTTAATCACATGATTAAGCTTCAAAACACAAAGCTAGGGGCAAAATCATAATTTTGAACAAATTTCGCCCAGGACCACCGGGACTAAAGCTGAGGTCACAGAATACATAAAAACTCCTTTTAAAACCATCTAGAGAAGTTTCGGGTTCATCCAGCACTTGCAAACGGGTCAAACACCACAAGGGTATTTTGGTTATTTTGACCCGAAAACTCGAAAAATGAGATTTTCGATCCCGAAAGGTATACAAGTCAACTAATCCCCTTCCAACATTGAGTTTGTCCTTCGAGGATTGCCGGACCGGCTTCCCTCGAATTCTAGGCCGAAAATGACCTCAAGGGCATTTTGGTCATTTTTACTGTAACAGAAAATTAGGGCGTTACAGGATGGATTGCATGTTGCTTTTCTGCTTACTAAAAATGAGAAAAGTCAACTTACCCAGACTTATCTTCGATTACATGATTGATGCCACTGCCTCTAACGAGGAAACTAAGTCTGTGTCTGTTCCGTATGGAATGCTCTTAACCAAAGTGTTCGAACACCTTAACTATCCCTTGGAAAATGAATGGTTTGTATACATGGTTGGAATTGACCATACCATATCTTCCTCTAGAGCTAAGAGAAAATCAATTGGCGCTTATGTAGAACATTTTAAAACGATGAGAGACGCCATCAACAATACTAAATGCTCTGAAGAAAAGAAAATGATAATTAATCTGGACAGTAGCTCAGAATGTAACACCCTAATATTTAACCCAACATTTCTAGAACGTATTAAAGTTAATAATTAGTTATTACTCTTTTGTTTCATCCTTTAATGTTACTTTATCAAAATACTTAGCAGAAATTATGGATAAATTTTTTTTTGAAACATAAAACAAACGTGAGCCACGCGTACTATCATGAAGCAAACATCAAACCATATCACAAAGGGATAAATATATCATCCATTAACATGAAATTCATATATTAAATATCACCACATAATATGATAAACAAAGTCATACCCATACATACTGGGCTGAGCTTTCAGTACATAAGCAAATAACAGAAAGGAATACATGAAAACAAAAAATATATGGAACATAAAAACACCAGATGCGAACTACAGCTACTCTCCACTAGTCCTATGAGTGCTCAAACTAAAGTCACCTCTAACAAAAGATACAACATAAAAAGGGGATCATCGTGTGATAACTCTGGCACTCTATCGGGTCCTCTGACGAAGTCTACTAGCAATCCTGATCCTCTGGCAAAGGGGTATATACCCAATGAATTGGGCAAGCTTCGCAGGTGTATGCAGGTGGAATCGGGGACGAACATGGCCTCCATGGCATGGAGGCATCTCCGGTCATTGGGCTAGCCTGAGCTGAGTCACTGTGTCCTCACTGCCTCTACCTACGTCCATGGGTGCCGCAAGTGCAGAGCCTTTCGAATAGATGTGTGTGGGGGAGTCCTCAGATAGGTTGATGGGAGCTGTCGCGACTCACAACAAATTAAAATTTATAAAAGTGCTAAGTTGCACCAAAAATGTAGTAAAGGGCACAACTCAGGTCGTCTCACAAGGAAGTGTTACTAGTCAATTAGAAATTAGGGGTTTGGAGAATTAAGATTAAAGCAATTTAAATTAAAAGATAATAGCAACAAGGTAATAGCAACAATAAAGAAAGCACTAGTGCAAGGTATTCCTAGGATTGGAAATTAATTATCATTGACCAAATATTAAACCCATTGGTGGCTATTAGTAATAAATTACTGGCAATTCTACTAGTGATCAATCGACCTCTAGAATTTAATCAATGCAAATAACTAATAAACGACAATCGCCAATTTATTTAGAAATCACATCAATTTAATAAACCAATTGCTATAGCCTAACTGCCAATCGGAAAGTTAATTCTAATGTTCTCCCTCAAACATAAACCAATAGATCTATCAATTTATACCCAAAGGGTTTCCCTAAATGACGATCGCCAATTTAGTTATCCCAATAAAGATTATAGCAATCACCACAATAATTATAGGAATAGAAACTGCAGAACATTAAGAAAACCAATGCATTTAATATCAAAAGAGGTCTCAAACATCATCCCAATCCATCCGAAAACCCTTACACTAGTAAAGAAATCTACTCCTCCATCTCTGGAGGATTACAACAATAAAGATAAAAGAACCTGGAAATAATAGCAATGATCATCGCCACGATCTCCAAGACAAGTCGCCTTCACGAATGAAATCCTAAGAGAGAGAAGAATAGAGAAGAAGAAGATGTAGAGAGAAGATGGAGAAAGATGTAGAGAGAGAGAGAGAGCTCTCCAAACTGAAACTCCAAAACTCCAAAGTCTGAAAAACTCTGAAAACTCAAAAAACTAGGGTAAAAGTCTGTAACATTCCTATATATACTGCCTTCTAAAAATAGGCCAAAGTGGGCCCAAAAACAGATAAAATAAGGTCTTCTGCGTCATCGCACGAGCGCTGCAGCGCTAAGAGCGCTGCGGCGCTCACCAGTGAGCAATGCTGATGACAGTCAATTTTCCGAGTGCTGTTGAGCGCTGCAGCGCTAAATAGCGCTGCAGCGGTAGACAGAATAGAATTTGCCCTCGACACCAGAAATAATGATTGTAGCCCTTTGAATAAGCTTTCCAACGCCACCAAAATCACCTCAATCAGAGATCTATAGCTCCAGATATTGCAAAAATACTGACTAGAGGTCAAGTTTGACAGCATGAGAACATTAGCAACCTTTAATCTCGCAACTTAGTTTTCACCAAGATACTCTTAGAACTGGGTTTTGAGCTAAACATAAAAGTTATAGAAGACTTCTTGAGCTTTCCAAAACATCCTTTTTCATCTCAATCTGATCCCTTGTTCTTGACATTTTGCACTTGATCCAAAGCTCCTGTGCATAAAACCATACTCAAAGAGACAAGTTAAACGCAACAGCTTGTAATTACAAATTATTCCCAAAATCAATGCAAAAGCCAATAGTTCTATCAAAAGTACACAATGAGGAATAAATCAAATATCTAATTAATCACATCAATAACATAGAAAAACTCATGTAAAAAGCTAAGAATTAGAAGTAAGATAAGTGGCATAAATGCCTCTTATCATAGGTCGGTCTCTGAACGCCTCGTAAGAGGAATGTACTCAGGATAATTGCGAACTGCCGAAGCGGTGAGGTGAGTACATCGAGTCTGCTCATCACGAAGTCGAGTGCGCTCAAAGATCAGATTGTCACCATAAGGGGAAGTGGGAGTGAACCTAAAGTTGGAAACCGGGTAGGCGAAGGGGCATCCAATGTATGAAAAAATCACTGTACAGCGACCCTCGAAGTGATATGAGCAGTGGTTCGAGTCATAGTGCACCTCCCATATTGGGGTGTCAACGAAGATCACGAACGAAGCCATCGCCCTCTGAAGACATAACAGAAAGAAACAAAGATAGAGGGAGTGAGAATCTTAATAAAGAATCTCAATAGGAAAATCCTCCTATCCTAGTGTCATCGTCTACGTCTCCAGGAACCATGGGTTTATTATTAAAAGGGTGAGCATGCATAAGGTTCATTATTAGGTTTTAAACATAATTATCCAAGGTTCATTCATTTTAGGATGAATCTTGATGTTATGAATGCAGCATATCATAATATGGATGTATGACAGAAACATTATGCAATTATCACTTGAACATATCATAAAGAAACATACTCATGCAAGTGGCATAAAGAGGCATATAACTTTCATGTAAACTCATTCTCCTTTCTTTTGCTTAAGTGACATTACTTTTATCATTTGTTATCTTATGGGGCCACCTTAATAACTTCTTTCCTTTGAGAATTTCCAGGTTATGAGCTCATACCTAATTAGTCATCACTAGTTTTCAGCCTATCCTAAGATAAGTATAACATATCTCGACTCCCAGAGTGCGGGTTAGGGGGCATAAGGATCGCCTATCATAATCTTTAATTCAGGGAGTCTATAGGGTCATTTCCTTTTGTGAAGCACCTCTCATAACCTTTAATTCGAGGAGTCTAGAGGGTCATTTCCACATAGCTTATGTCACCTTAAGTCTTTTAGTGAGTCACCCCTCATAACCTTTAATTCGAGGAGACTAAGGGATCATTTCCTCATCTTATATCATGCAATAACAAATTCATTTCAAATAACTTTCCAAGTCCACAAATTTGGTGGAAATTTGGCAGCATCACAGCTGTACACCAAATTTCTCCAAATTTGCTTTATGCCATGTAAACACATGACTCATATACTTCATCATGAACTCATTGACATGATAACCTATTAAAACCATATAAACACTTCCTTATAGCACATTCATTAGCACATAAAGATCTCAATTTCTTCATAAAATAAATATGCTCCTAACCAGTATGCTAGAATCAGGGACCGGGCTCAGCTAATGCACATGCTATGCTCACAGGAACTCATAAATAAACAGATATTCATTTAAAATACTAGCTCTCATTACCTCCCCTATCTTACAGTATCTTATGCTTGTGATCCTTATGTGTTTTAAACTTACGATCTAATTAACGTAGCATCCAATATATGTCTTCTATGCATCTAAGGGATCACAACTAATAATTCTCACTAATTTTTATGCTTATGAACAGCACCAAACAGCATTATGCAGTTTGAACAGAAATGTTATTATTCAAATACGAGGTTCTAGAAGCTACGTCTTTGACACTTTCTAAGTTTCGGCTATTCCTAAGGTACTAAAATTAATTATCACTACCTTTAGGGATTAATCCTACATTTTTAAACAATTCTAAAACAATTTTATCTCTGATTTAATCATCCTAAAACAGCAGCCAGAATTTTGTTTTCTAAGGGTTCTAAAACTCACATTTTTCGTCCTTTCTAGTTACTAGTTTTTCCTAACACTCATAAAATAATTTCTAATTTAATTAAACATAATTTTCACACATTCTACCACATGAAAACAGCATCAAACAGTATCCATCATAGCAAGGCAGTAACCAAAAATGTTTGGTTCAAAACAACACATAAAATCACATCCTTTATGCATATAAGTTACTAGTGTCTCTTGGAATCACTTGAGGACTTCAAGAACTCTTTTAGAAATCAATTTATTTCATTAAAATCATGAAAATATAATGCTAAAGCAGTATCTATTTCAAATCTTTCTTGAGTGATGCTCAAATCATAAAATCATACTCATAACATTCTTTGAGCTTTCCTATGCTTAAGAAAGTCTTAAGACATAGTTTATTGGCTTTTGTGATTAAATGAGACTTATGCTAAGTCCATCATCATCACATGGCCGAATTTTATGTCCACAAGGTGCTTCCATTTTCCAAACTTTACTTGAGATAAAAAGGACAAGTCTTTGAGCTCTAGAATCTTTAGGTGATGGCAAAAACATAAACATGCTATGCGCTTCATTTTTTCCTTCATTATAAAAGTAAAGTGAGAGCTTTAAAGTAAATATGAGATGCAAGTTCATTTTTATCTTTACAGTTTAGGTGATGACTTGAAATATAATCATGAAATGCAAAGCTTGAAATTTAAACATAAGAATGCAAGTTCATTTCTTTATCCTTGAGATCTTAGTGATGACATTGAAAAATAAACATGATATGCAAAGCATAAACTTAAACATGGATGCAAGTTTATTTTTATCTTTACTAGAGCCCATTCAAGATTTTAAAGGAACACAACCTCAACCCCAAGCTTATCTTAGCAAGACAAAGTGAGCTTTAGAGTTCTTTGTACCAAGGTTTCAAGGAAACCTTATGGTGTGAACATCATCATCAAGCTTAAGGAAATGGATCAAGAGAGCAAACCAAGTAATAAATATTTCTTGAGAATTGAAATGAAAACAACCAAAAAGGAAAAGGAAACTGAAATGCTCATAGGCCCAAAGGCCAAGTTTCAAGCTTTAAAGGTTACACAAGTGATAATATCATGATCATCATCTTGAACCCTCATCAGCAAACCAAAAGTTTCTTTAGAAAAACAAGGCTCCAAGGCCAAGGATGAAAAGAAAGAAAAAGGAGTTTAAACCAAGAGAAACTAGAACTTTTCCATAGCAGAACATCAAGTAAAAGATAAAGATTTTAAAAACAAAACCCCTACCAAGTGGTGTTTCTTTGTTGGAAGGAAAAAGAGCTTGATCTTGTAAAGAAATGAGAAGAAAAACTCTTCTCTAGAGTGAAAGGAGAATTCGGCCAAGGGGGAGGAAAAAGAGAGGAAATGTTTTTGTGTGAGCTTTGTGTGTAAGGATGAAAGCTTAGGTGTTTGGATGATGATTTGTGGTGGTTGTGTGGTGGTTTGAGGTTGCAAGAGGGTGGTTCTTTAAGGAAAATGAAGAAGATGAAGAAGATGAGAGAAAAGAGAACTCTTGAGTTCTTGCAGGAAAAGAAAGAAAGCTTAGATGAACTTCTTAAGACAACAACTAGAGAATGAGCAAATGGAACCAAGTTCTCTTAGGATGGGTATTTATAGAAAATTGAAACACGAAAAGGTAAAATGGAGGGGAAAAGCCGCAGACATGTAGCCATGGGGGACAGAAAATATCTCCTCCAAATTGTCATTCAAAGGTAAGGTTGAAGGTATGGCTAGGTATGGTTCAAGCATGGCTCCAAGCATGGTCCAAAGCATGGTTCTTTGTGTGTAAAATAAATCAACATGTGATGAATGTGGGGAAGAAGTGGCTTCAATTCTATGCAGCCTAAAGGGAGGGAATTTGTTTCATCTAATTTTTGTTTACAGGTGTGTTTAGGTGTATCTTTGATTAGGCTTTTGATTAGAAGTTTGTAACTAAGTGTTTAGGTAAGGTAATGGGTAATTAGAGGAGTCAAGACATGATTAGGGAGTGGTATTGCTTCATTATTGAAATCAAAACTCATTTTACAAGATAATTAATCACAAACATAATTCCTTAAATTAAGGAATTGGAAGAGAAAACACTATTCAAGATTCCATGACATGGAATCTTGACTTCAAGAAAGAGTTTTAAGTTTATCTAAGCAATCTTACGTTTTAATTAACCTTAATAAATTATTTTGACTATAGATTAATTATCAAAATTAATTAATCTTCATTTAGAGCCTAATATGGTTAGGTTCCCTTAATCACGTCATTAGGCCTGTAATACACTATTTCGGGGGTAAAATGGTAATTTTGCATAAACACTGCCCGAGACCACCCGGACTTAAACAATTATCATCAAACACATATAATTAGCATTTTGGACTACTAGGAAAGATTCCGGGCTCAAATAGCACTCATACCCGCGTAAAACGCTATAGGGGTATTTTGGTCATTTTGAGCTGAAAGTTCAGAAAATGAGATTTTCATCTCTATTATTAATCACAACACCTTTTAATCCCCTTCAAATATTGAGTTGACCCTTCAAGGACCACTAAGTCAGCCATCCTAGAATTTCCAGGTAAAAATGACCTTAGGGGCATTTCAATAATTTTCGCTCAAACAGAAAAATCGGGGCATTACACAGAAGATTCTGCAAAACCCCAAACTGACATCGGTGGTGAAGACATACCTAATCCACTATCCAAACCTGCAAAATCAGGAACTGATCAAGGAAGCGAAATTAAGGAAAACAAAGAGCAACCCTCGTCATCTACAAAAAGGAAGTCATCTTATGATAATACAGGAAGCATATTTCCTGAGACTGACTTTACTTTAGCCGATGATTCTCCTTTTGCCCATATCAAGGAATCCTCAATGCCTGCACCATCACCGATCCCTAAGCCTACGCAAGAAACAAACTAGCCTTACACTAGTTGCCCTTAGCTCGAGACTCCTTAAGTCACCCCTTGAATACGAATGTTACTTGAAAATCAACAGCTGATTGCTGACAGGCTTGAATATTTGGAAAAATGATCTCAGAATCATGAGAACTTATTGCTTCAAATCCTTCAGACAAATCAACAAATCTTACAAGAACTGAGACGTCGAGATTAGGAAAAACAAGTATGTCCTCTTCTGCATTCTTTTGATAATGCCAAAGGGGGAGAAAGGGATGAAGAAAATCTCTGCTAAACTCAGGGGGAGTTATGCTAAGGGGAAGCCCAAATTATTATTATTATTTTTGCATGTTGCATATATTCTTTGAAACTCTAGTTACAATATTTTGAATATTATCTTTTAGTCAAAATCGTATTTATCATGTTTGTGTACCTATGCTTGCTCATCCACATATCTGTCTTTCACACAGAACTATATATCCTTTTAAGCCATAGTACATATCAATGCCTATATCATCATGCTTAGCTAATCATATAGAATGACTGAAAATGTGTGCTTCTAATGCGTATTCTCTATTTTGCCTTATCATCAACAAGCTAATATATTTAGATCACACTATGTGTCTTTGATATGTATGTTGTGCTTAATACGATATTAACACATCTTTATCCATCACACACATGAGATGCGTTTAATATGCTCTGCCTAACTTGTTCAACAAGTAGTTGTGTTTATCTTGTTTCTAATGGCTTTCAGAAACCTATCCTCACCATGCTTTAACATAACTAAGATCAAAGAGGAAGAATCAAAATTTTTCTCAAGTATGCTATGCTTATATTACAAATAATGTGTTACAGTCTGATCATAAATGTATAAGTGAGTGACCTTACATAGAAAAACATGAACAATGTGTTATCTCTTGATTCTGATATGTATCAGTAAGCAAACTTTTCTTTAGAAAAGAATTTCAAAAATCATTTCATCATTTGATACTTGTAAAGTTTCCTAGCTTATGAAAATAAGCTCACAAGAACTTAATCCTTTGATAAAGCTGGATCAATCCTTGATTAAACTTCTGAAACCTTGCCTTGTGATATGCTAATATAATTTATATCAAGATTTCTCTGAGCATAAAAAACTTCATTGGTATCACTTAAGCTTTTCTCATATCATTTTGAAAAGTTTTATCATTCATATACTTATATATCTTTGAGCATAGAAATTCTTTGTCAAAAAGGGAGCATAGGAAAAGAAAGTGCTGAATAAGATTTTCAATTAAAAAATAATATTGCAAGTATTACTTGTCTTTATTCAAGCACATTAAATTTGAAAAAGTTTCTTTTGAACAAAAATTAGGCTGTTTGTGAACAAGGGCTTTGACAATCATATATACTTAAGTATCATTATGATAGTTATCAAGATGATTTTGACGTAGTTTAGAAAATTTCATTATAATCCAATCAGCTTTGGTTTGACTTACTTAAGGCCATAAAATATTTTAGAACTATCAATATCATGCCTTAAGAAAAGAACTTACTGAAATTTACAAGATGTGATGTTTGAAAGATCATTTTGTTATGTCTTTATCATTTCTATTTCTTTCAACATCTTTTCAAAAGATTTTCTTCAAATTAGCTTATTGTCATGAAAAAGGGGGAGATTGCAAGCTCCAGAACCCTTCAAAAAGTATGAGCTAAAATTTTTTAAATGACAACAACGCCAATTTAAAGAAAATGTTTTGAAGAATGACTAATGGCTACCTTGAGTTTCTTAACAAAGTATAACAGGTAAATCTGGTTTGTGTCATATGGACTTAAAAGCAAGACTAATATTTCACTTTGCATGTGTAAGCATGTTATATCTCATGAGAAGAGATTAAGCCAAATAGAAAGTGAATATTAAGCAAAGTTCGTGTATACATATTAAAGCATAATACGAACTTAAAGCAAGAATAATGTTTCACTCTGCATGTGCAAGCATGATATATCCCATGGAAGAGACTAAGCCTAAAGGAAAGTGAATTTTATTTCAAGCAAAGCACGTATACATGCTTACGAACCAAAAGCATAAACACGGACTTGAATCGAGAATAATTTCACTACACATGAGCAGTCATGTTTTATCTCAAGGGAAGAGATTAAGCTTGAAAAAGGTGAATATTATCTCGTGTAAAGAACGTGTAAATTCATGAGGACTGAAGCATATCAAGTCAAGATCAAGAAATCAAGAAAAGGATCTTCAGAAAATAGCACAGGACATCAAAAAGAACACTCAGGATGAAGAAATCAACTCATGTCCAAGAGCAACGTGTTACTCAGTCATCAATCACTACAATTGCAAAGAAATCATCATCAAATAGCCAAGATTGAAGACTGGAAGATTGAAAAAATATCAAAGAGATTGATTACGAAGTCAAAAAGCTTACATGATTGTGGAGCACAGAACGCTAAAGGAAATGAAGGGAAAATTTGAATTTAAAAATTCAAATCTCGAATCAAACTCAATGTCACAACCGGTACATCATCTCTTCACCTTAACTGATTCATGATTCTAGCTTCTAAAATAAGGAGTTTAGAAACCTTGATCAGAAAGTAAATAGAAAGAGGACATCAGAAGCCTCTTCAATACAATGGATTCTATAACCGATGTGATAAGTCTATCAGTCTACCTCTCTAGACTAACGTTCCAAGACACAACTGATGATCTACACATGTCACTTGGAGATCTAATCAAAGGCAATGATAATGAAGAATGACTTGTATAAATGGAGATGCCATACATGAATACTGATGAGAGAGTTGAAGACATAAGAGTGAAATCTCGGGAAAAATCTCCATACTTTATGTGTTGTTCATCATATTATGTAATCAATCATCTAGAAGTGTAAAAGACTTCTTTCCCTATTCTGTAATAATTTGTATACTCTTCTTATGAAGAGATGTGAGAAAGAAGTCACTCACGTTTCCTAGGTCTGTATTAGCAAATATTCTTAAGAAAACATAGGTGTAAGTTAGTTTGAGAAGCAACCCAAACACATAACCTTGGTAACCTTGATCCGTTATTGATTAGAGTGTGACATAACTTGAAGAGACTAAGGTAAAACTACTTACAATGTGATGACAAAGGTATTTGCTCATTACAGTTCAGCTTGGAAAGGCTGTTTCAAGACTACTTACAATGTGGCAATAGAAGTTGTCTGCAGGTCATGGTTTCAGGTTGGAGAGGCTGGTATAGAACTACTCTGCTAGTCATAGTTGGGGTTATCTATTGTGCACTATAAGAGCTGTTGGTGAGGATATGCACGAGAAGGGGGGTTGAATCATACTTTTGTGCCAAATAATCTAAAATGAAAAGCTTTTCACAAACCTTATCAAGTTTATAACTTGCAGAGTAGCGGAAGATTGGTTAGTGTCTTTAGAAATCTACTTTCTGAATAAAACAATTTAAACAAATTGACTAACAGTAAAAGGGAAAGCTGAAATTATAAATAACTAAAACTAATAGATGAAGGAAGAAAAAAAATACTAAATCAGGGGTTTTATATTGGTTCGGCAAACTCTTGCCTACATCCAGTTCTCAGTAACCACTGAGTTTCACTCATCTTCCTTAACCTGAGGAGATACAAATACAGGATAGTCTATGCCATAGCCTTCCTAAGCTCTTAACAGTGTTAGTAAACCAGTCTTATTGACACACTCCAACAAGTAGTTTTACAGTAGCCTCTTCAAGCTATTTTCCTTTTGATCACTACTGGATTAGGAATACAAATGAACTGAGATTGATGATGACCTCAAACAATCCTACACTCAAATTTCTTCATAAATGTGATATAATAAGACTCAAATATACTTGAGTGACTTTTTTCTACTAATTCTTCCTCAGAAGAACATATAACCAATCAAGGACAGAGAAAGAAGATTTTAATGTACAATGGATTCTAGCAATTGATTTTTTTCAATGGGAAGTATCTTTTGAATTTGATTTCTCTCTCTATTTCTTGCTTTGTGAAAAATCAGTCATCTCTATTTATAGATGGTTGTCCTTTGTTACCATTGCCCCTTGATCCTTTTTACAATCAACACGTGTTGAATATCAGATCGAGTATTGGAAACATAATCTAGGTGAGTAGCTCATCTGGTGTCAAAGTTCCTTTTTCAAAAGCTGTTGATGAGTTGCGGTTTCTAAAATCTATTAGAAACTATTTTTCCACTTTCTGAACATGGTTTCTGAAACTGTTAATAAGCCTTTTGTCGGTTGATCGAGGGTGTTTGAAGAGATGATATCTTTGATTAAGAGAGACTGATTTGACTTGTAATCTGAAATTCAAATATAGCCATTTTCCCTCCCTTTTATGAGTTTAGCTTTCTGATGAATGCTGCTAGTCCCTTATTGATCTGGTTGTCTTTAATCTTGGTCTTTTGATGATGTTTAATCCATGATTATAATGATTGAAGATTGAGTAATACTTTGCTTCCAACTTATTGTATGTTATCTTCATTTTTCTTTCTTATGTTCGGTATTACTTTCTGACGACCTCTTCCTTAATCTTTGTTTTGTCAGACTCGTTTCTTTGATGCATATGACCAACTTTGTTTGATACAATTTCTTGCTTCTTCTAAGTTTATCTTCTTTTCACGACCGAGAGCAAAAATTTTGTAGAGTGAGATCACTTCTTCTTACTTTCTGATTGAGCATCTTTAAGAAACTGGTATCCTTAGTCGTGATAGAAACTCAAGGTAGTCATTAGTTATTTTTTAAAGTATTTTCTTTAAATTGGCTTTGTTGTCAGTTAAAACAATTTTTGCTCATGCTTTCTGAAGGGACCTGGAGTTTACAAAAACTTGGAAAGACTATTGTAAAGACTATCAAGTTTACTTTCTCAGGTTGAGAATGTTGTTGTTAATGAAATCTCAGCATGTGTTGAGTATTGGATGTAGGCAAGTTGGCCGAACCAGTATAAAAATACTTATGTCATCTCTCTCTTCCCTAATCTCTTATCTTTTTGTTATGCGCTTTATGTCAATTGCTGCTTAAATTTTATGGAAGCCACATTATAATTATTATACGTTAGAGATCTACTTTTTGAAACAACTATAACTACGGTTTTCACTGCACTTCAAGCTCAATGCTTGATAGTATTTTCTTTAAATGTTTCAAATTTGGAAGAAAGAATGAAAGCACGATTCAACCCCCTTCTCGTGCTTTCTTTTACCTACAATAAGACCCATGATGTGCATTTCATGTTACATTATTTGCTACAGCTACTAATCAAAAGCATACTTCCTGATCAAGTTATTGTGCCTTTTCTTTGGCTTGGTTATTTCTTTCATCGTTTATGTCAAAAAGTTATCACATTAGAAAAGATAGCTTATTTAGAAGCAGAGATTGTTAAAACACTATGCTAGTTAGAGATGATGCTTCCTCCTCTCTCTTTTTTTTTTTTTTTGACATAATGATTCATTTAGCTAGTGAGGTGAGATTAGGCGGCCTAGTTCAATTTTAAGGGACGTATATGTTGGCTCCATAACCCTTTAGAAAGCTTTAATGCAAAATATTTTAACTGATAACACAACCAATTTTGAAAAAATATTTTGAAGAAAGACTAATGTTTCCCTTGAGTTTCTTGAAGCAACAAATAGGTCCTTACGTTAGCATAATATCGTTCGTTAAAACGAAAATATTTTCACATGATATATGCAAACATGTTTAATCACATTTAAAGAGATTGGAACTTAATGAAAGTGAAAAATATATCATGAAATGAACGAATATGTGCTCAACATACTGAAGAAAATTCTCAAGTACAAGAAACCAATGCTTAGATCTTCATAAAGTAGCACGCAACTTCAAAAAGTACATTTCAAGTGAAGATTTCAATCTAACTCTGAAGCAAATGTATACTACAACCTTCAATCATCACAATTGCAATCATAACATCATCTACAAGCTCTGATTGAAGGCTGGAAGATCAAAGAAAACTCAAGAATCTGATTTCACACTTCAAAAAGGACGTTTCACAGTGAAACAATGCACTATTACAAGAAAAATGAGGGAATTTTGAAATTCAAATTTAAAGTCAAACCTTATCATAGACTGACATATCATTTCTTCTGCCAATTTGGTCAACTGCTCCAGCTTCTAGAAGGAAAAGTTCAAAAACCTTGTTCAGAAAGTAAAAAGTAGTTTTTCAAGGTAGCATTAGAAACCTCTATTTCACAACGGCTTCTGTAACAGCTCCAATAGCGCCAAGCTATTCCTCTAGACTACACTTCCCAGACAGAAAAAAAGATTAACACGTGTCACTTAGAAAACAGATCAAGGGCAATAGTCATAAATGCATGCAATTTATAAATAAAGATGCTATGCTTACAACGAAGAGAGACTTTTGCTTAAAAGTGCTGAAATGTTGAAAAAAATTTTCCTCATTCTTTTTAAACTTCATTACTGCTTGTAATTAGTTTCTTCCTTGTAAAACTCTTCTTTCTATGGTCTTAGTAGATCATACGTTCGTTCTAGGAAGAATCATAGATTCCCAGCTCTGTTATTGTTCATTTTACGGGAACTTGAGTGTTGGTTAGTTTGAGTGTCATACCCAAACTCAAACCTTTGTATCGTTGATCCAGTAGTGATTGTTGTGAGTTAGCTTGCAGAGGCTAACCAAAGATTACTTGTAATGTGATAGTAAAGTGAGCTACTAGTCATGGAGAGAGGTTGGAGAGACTTGTCAAAGACTACTCAGGTTGTGATAGTAGAGTGAGCTACTGGTCATTGTGTTAGCTTGGAAAGGTTGGTTAAAGACTACTCGGGTACGATAGTAAAGAGAGCTACTGGTCACTTATAAAAGCTTGGGAAAGCCATTGTAAAGGCTATCCAACTTTCTAGGGTTAAGAAAGTTTTTAGCGGAAGTCAACGGTGGTTGAGAACTGGATGTAGGCAGGTTGGCTGAATCAGTATAAAAACCTTTGTGCAATATCTTCTTCTCCCTTAATGCTCATTTATTTACTGCTTTGTGCCTATTCTATAGAGTTATCTGAAAATCTATTTATACGTATTTTATTATCTTTGTCATAGTTTGAAAAGTTACTTTCTAACATAACTAACGTTGTTTCTGCTGCACTTTAAGTTTGATACTTGATAGTTATTGTTTAAGCTTTTCAGAAATAGAAAAGGAAAAAAAAGGTGAAGTACAATTCAACCCCCTTCTCGTGCAGTTTTCTACCTATAGTATACTCTGGAAAGATATATGTGCACTTTGAAGTTATATTTTCACAACAAAAGTCATTCAAAAGGATCTATTGCAGAGGTTTATTTGGTTGAAGAATGCTTGACCTTTTGCTTACGTTATTTACATGAAGGAGTTGAAATAAGATTTAATGGAAGACCTTGAAACAATTATGACATTAGTCCCAATGGAATGGAAACACCAAATTCATTTCCAGATTTGTTTCCTTACAAAGATTGTGTAACACCCAGATTTCTGATTACGCTAATTGTCTTAGTACCCTTATGGTGATTGGTTGAGTGCAAGGCGATGACTGGCCTTAATCATTATTAATTAATTTGGTGATAGTTGTATTTGAATGATTGCATAATGATTTAATTAAATTTGTATACTTAATGAATGTTTTAATATATATACACACATATATATTTTTAAATGGTTGTATATGTGAAATTCCTCAACTAGCTCGAGCTATTACATTAACACCCTCTTGCTCACCTACACTCTTGCAACTAAGTGAAAGAAACCCAAAACCCTCCGTTCCCTCACTCACTCACGTTACATTACACACCTGCACACAAACATTTTTTTTTCTCTTTGCAAAAAAAAAAGGAAGAAGAAAAACCTAGTCTACCCAACCATAGGGAGCGCCGGGCTCCTTCCCCCACAGCACCCCCTTCATCTTGTTATTCGTCCAAGAGAGCATAAGTAGATTAGGAAAGAAGTAGAAGCATATTCGCAGAAGCAAAAGCAAAAGAGCAGAAGAGCGGAAGCAGATTAGAAAAGGAGTAGAAGCTGTTTGACTGAAGCATATCGGAAAAGAAGCAGAAGTAAACTTGCAGAAGCAGAAGGGCACCCTGGCCTAGCGGCAAGTTGGCGGAGATGGAGAGAAAAGAGCACGGTGGCCGCGGTTGCTGGTGAACCTTACCTTTTCACTCTCTCATCTCACGGTTGCTTCCTTTCTTTCATTTTGCCCAAGTCCGAAAATATTGAGCTATGGGTGGAGTTCATGTGCTTGACTTGTTTTGGTGAGGTTGAGTCCTTGAAGCCCAAGCTTGGAAGTATGGTAAGGCTCTTGTTTATTATTTTTCCTATTAAACTTTTCCTTTGCTGATGAATCACTAGGCTTAGGTTAGTGTGTTCTTTGATTTGGAATGAAATTCTCCTTTAGATGAGTTGCACTCAATTCACGTTGCATATTTGATTACCTATATGATATGAAAATAAATTTTTGAGTTCCTCCCCTATCATGGATATGCTTGGTCAATAGGGATTAAGTTGGGGGAATATGGGTTTTGTTTGTTCCTTACTAAGGATTATGCAAATAATGAGTTTAGGTAGAGAGACTAAAGCTTTGGTTAATATCAAAGGGTGCAAGAATTTTTGTTGGTGCCTAATCCTAAGGATATGTCACATTCTTTTTGGGATTTTCTTCTTTCATTGAGAAAGTGCTCAAGGAAATCAATTATGTGTAATGATGACTTTGATTTGAGGTTTCGATGTTGTTCAAAAATCTTTTTTTTTTTGCCCCTTTATTTTCCTTTCTAGCTTCGACCAGCAGAGGGGGGTTGTTGGGGTTTTGGGTTTGTTTCATTTTAATTGAAAACTCTACTATTCTATTAACGATGGAAAAGCATAGCATATGTAAGAAAGTTAAATTGTTACTAGCTATTTTCATGTGCCAACAAGCTAATTTAAGATGAAGACTCTTTACTAATTGCTATTACTAAACCATAAAAGCAAAGTTGCCTTGAGCATGGTTGTTTCTCTCATTTTTAGTCAAACTAGGAAAGTTTAGTTTTATTTTCATCGTCAAATGCCCTTTAGTCTTTTTTTCTAGGCTGAATGCTTACAAGAGATAACTCATCAAATCATTAGTTTAATGTTACAATAGACGTAACTAGATTGAGGACAGAGCAAGAGCTTTATTTGATACATTCTTATGTGATTAATTTTAGCCAAATGGATGATGAATTTAGCTAAACCAAAGCATGTAGTATGAGATTAAACATAATTAATAGAGAGAAATGTCCACATATATGCTATCCACATTTATGCTTTTCTTTTTCCATAATGCTGTCCACATATATGTATGACTTGCTTCACTCATAATGCTGTTTATGTTTGCTGAAATTTATTTCATGCTAATTCAAGGTGCAATGAAGTTTTGGGTTGGTAGAGTTTGTTGTTATGGAACTGCTTTGAGTGGAGCTTGTTTGGGGATTAAAAATATTCTTTTGGTGAAATGCTTTAACTATTTAAAGTGCTGGAACTTTATTTTATTTTACTCATTTCTTTTGTTGATCTCTAAAGTTGTTATAAAAGTTTTCTGGTTGCATTAAGGCATGTATACGTATGTGACAGCTTTGTAGAAAGAGATGGTAGGGGGGGTTCTTTTACAAAATATCTCTCCAATAGCTTTTTATTTGAGTCCCATAAAAAAGGGGGGATCTGAAAGACTTCTTGTTTCTGGTTTCTTTTTTTTTTTTTAAAGGCTGAAAATGATTATAAGTGTGTCACTTTGCTCTCTGTTTTGGGGAAAATGGGTTGTGCTCTGAGATGTGCAATGATGTTCGGGTATGTTAGTGTTGCGGCTGTAAGAGGAATTGTAAAGGGGACTAAAAGCCCTTTTTTTTCCATGATGAAGTCTGTATAATACTGCAAGCTTTGGTTGAATAATATATATATATATATATATTTCACTTATAATGCTGTCGATACTTATCCTGTCCACATTTGTGCTTTTCTTATTCCATAATGTCATGATTATGAGCCAGGATGCCTAACGCCTGCTACACAGGGGACGTTGTTTATGTGATATCTATATATATATATATATATATATATATATAAGTTAGATGCGTAGAGAATTGTACTAGCTTGCTTTACAAATCTGTTGAGAATTCATTACGTGCGTGTCTTTATTTGTATATTAATGGAGATGCATTAGTCGTTGAAGGTGGACCAAGAATTAGACATTTATCATTTATACTTACTCAAAATGAGAACCGAATTTGGTCGCCAACCTAGGAAAGTTACTTTTAAACAAGTAGATAAAAAATTATATTGTCTATGTTGAACAAAGTGGTGTATCTTTTTTTCTCGATGAAAATAAAAGGGTCTATGTTCTACTCTATGTTCTTTGTGTGCATCTTGACATTAGAAGACCTAAATGGAATTCCATGTCTCTGATATATATATAGATATTTGGTAAGTACTTGTGTCCTCTTGTGTGCATAATTTGGCCAACACATAGTCCCAATGACATTTTGTGAAACTGAAACTATAAGGAGTTGGGGCCTGTTTCTTTATGCAGAAAAATAATATAGGAGGGTGGGACTTGGCAATTTAAGTGTAGGAATTTTATTGTTTGTGTTGGTTCGCTTAAGAAGGCTATTTGTTATGACAATATTTATTGCTGAAGCTATCTTGTTCTTGGTTTGAATATGATTGAAAAAGGAAAAAAAATTGATGGATTTACGGTGAGTTTACGCAAGTTGAATTTGGTTTCATTGTTCATGTTCATTTTTACTTTTATCGCATATTATTATAAGTCATTAAAGTAACGAGAACAATCCTTATGATGATATATATACATATGTATATATAGAGGGCGCATCACATGAGAAAGATGACTTATTATGAGACTGAGAGGGGCAAATCTGGGCCGTATAACCATACATGGATAGTCAAGATTAACTCATCTCACTCTATCTTTCTCATACAATACATTCACTATATATATATATATATATATATATATATATATATATATATATATATATATATATGTTGTTTAGTTTTTACTTAAAGTTGACATATTGATTCTTGTTGGACTTGAAAGAATGGCATACTACTTGGTTGTGACTAATGATGGTGAATGCCAAGTTTAACTGTGGAATACACTAGCTGGGTTTGATCCTTTTATTCCGACAATTTGATTAGACATTGTTTATGTGTATGTTTATGTATTGATTTACTCTCTATTAAAATGTCAAATTATTTGAATGATTGAATACTATGTTGGATGAGAATTTTAAATTGTGATTAAATACAAAAATGTTGTGCTTATGTCTCCTAATAATTTAGGAGACTTTCATATTATGTTGTAAGATAAGATGCAAGAAAGTTGAATTTAAAGTTTCAATGAAGTTTTGCCCCTCTATCTGCATTTAAATCTAGCGACGGCTAGTTAGGTTGAGCTCATTATAGGCGATAAATGTTGTGCTTATGTCTCCTAATAATTTAGGAGACTTTCATATTATGTTGTCAGATAAAATGCAAGGAAGTTGAATTTAAAGTTTCAATGAAGTTTTTCCCCTCTCTCCCCATTTAAATCTAGCGATGATAAATGTTGTGCTTATGTCTCCTAATAATTTAGGAGACTTTCATATTATGTTGTAAGATAAGATGCAAGGAAGTTGAATTTAAAGTTTCAATGAAGTTTTTCCCCTCTCTCCCCATTTAAATCTAGCGACGGCTAGTTAGGTTGAGCTCATTATAGGCGATAAGTGATTCGGAGTTTAGGTGACGGTTAAATTGCCAAGGATAGTGATGCAGTTGATTAAGGTGACATAAGAGAGGGTGATGTATTAAAGGAATTAAAGTTACTAAACAAAGTGCTAGAGAAAGTGTTGTGTCTTGATTCTTTTACTCCTTCGTACAAGTTTCTTTATGTGTATATTCTAATGTGCTAATAATGTTATTATCTCTAGATTATTACTTGTCAAAATCAAGAATTTTTACAAGACTTAAAATATGTGTCACTTCGAGACTTTTTTTTTGCAAACTAATTGAAATAAACTAAAGTATATTCACTTATTTTATAATTAAACCGAAGTGACTAGAGATGACAATGATGACACTTGAACTTTTTTATTTAATTACTGAGATTCTTTTGGATTCTCACCCTTTTTATTTTTTTGTGTCGTCTTCAGACACGCCAACGGACCAGAATGCTAGAGTCCCTTGAATCCTATGATCTTTGGAGTCAGTGAATACTCAGAGACTAGATGCCATATCATTGAATATCTTTCATCTGTATTTCAGAGCATATAGACTATATATTTTGATATTTCCTTTGTGTTGAGATTTCTCTAGTATTTTTGGACGACTGTATTTGAGACCAAGCCTTAACACTAGCTCTTGGTTATGATTTGATTATGTTATGACTTGTGTCAGCTGTAAAAGGTGTGGTCATCCTCCATGGACCCATGCTCTTTATGATACTATAGTATTTAATATATTGTGTTGTGGTGACTTGTGAGATAATTGATTGTTATGTCCAGGGATTGTTATTATCTGCACGTATTGTTGAATGAGGATTTATTTTCACAGATTGTATTATGTTTCATGTAATTGGGTTAGTGCATGAGACTCTTACTATTTTAAGTTTTACCACAAAAAAAAATTGATGCTATTTTCCGCTTCAAGTATTTTCATAAGAAAATCTAATGAGAAATCAAAACATAATTACTTAGTAATTGGCTTATTATGTCTTAAAGATAAAAAGCAAATTATTAGGGTGTTACAGGTTGTCCTTTAGGAGGGAAGAAAAGTGATCCTTTCATTCTAGATGCTACGTCTCAAAGCCAAGTCCATGGCTACGTATTAAATAATTGCGATGAAGTTCAAGAATTTATTTAGGTACGCTATTATATCAATTGTAGTATGTTTTCTCTATTTGTTTATTTGAAATTATTGTAATTTCAGGTTTCACTAACAAATAAGAATACTTTTCCTTTTAGAGAGCATGAGTGTGAGGTTATTAATAGTGACAAGTATCCAAATGTATGTTATTATGCATATTTCGCCATAAGAGAAGCCTAACAACATCCAAAAAGTCATCACCCGCATTGCAGACACACACCAAGGCCAACAATAGTACTAACATAACACCCACCTGAGCATCAGCAGAGATATTCCTCTACATCAACTCATATTCCAAATCATGGCTAAGTATTATCTTATTTATGAGAAGCTATTTTGAATTAATCTACAATCTAGGTTGTAATATTCAATGTAGTCAAAAGTACCAAAACATAGTTTTTAAAACTGGCTCGGACCGGCCGATTGAACCAGTAAACTGGTGACCCGATCAATTAGCCGGTCTGAGCCACATTTAGAATCGGACAAGCATATAAATCGGAATGAACCGACACAAACCGATCAGTTTCTTACAAAACCGGTAACCCGGCCAAATTTTATCAAACCGACCCGGTTTAGCTTATTTTAAAAAACACAAAAATTTTAACTAATTAGCCAACCGGAATCGGACAAGCATATAAACCGAAATGAACCGGTACAAACCGATCGATTTCTTACAAAATCGATATCCCAGTCGAATTTTATCAAACCGGCCCAATTTAGCTTATTTTAAAGAACACAAAAATTTTAACTAATTAAAAATTATTGGGCTCCAGTTTTTAAAGCTCAATAAAAAAAATATGACGCCTGCTAGCCCAAAACTACTTGGTAGTTATTCGTTTCACGCACTGATGGGCAATCCTTTATTTATAATAGAACTACTTGGCTCTTGTTTTGCTTCCCACCGGTGTGGGACGTAACTTCCCCTTGCAACTGGCTATGTTATCTTTCCCACCTTTACAATAAGGGAGGTTGTGATCTGATCTTTCTTTCATGGACTGATACAATGTTGGTCTCTACTCTCTAGTCTGAGGGCAACACGTTGGCCGCACCAAACGCAACAAATCCAATGTCCAGCGCCTATGAAGGTCGTGGCCAATTCCAACATGAAACCCCTTCTATCGCTAATTCTTCATATGTGTTTGGTTGTTCATTGCCTTTACCAAATTGGTTGGATTCTTCTGCAACCCCTCAGATTGCTTGTGACACTCGTATATAAATTTTATATATAATATTCACTAAGCTATATATATATGTGTGTGTGTGTGTGTGTGTGTGTGTGTGTGTCACTTAGTGATGATATGCACCAATATAAATAGTTTATATTTTATATCATTGATGCATAATGAAGATATGTACTGGACTTATAAATTATATAATTTTTATATTTATTTAATTATATCCAGTTCAACCCTTGACCCACCGATTGAACCAATAACCCATTGACCCGGTACCTTGATGACCGAGTCGAATATCGAGCTGAGTTTTAAAACTACGCACCAAAAAGGTGTGACTTACGCGCTAAGGCATGGCAAGAAAAGCCCTTAGCACCTTTCTTTTTGCTAAGGAGTTGCCCTTTCAATGAGGTACATGCTTATAGCACCTTTTGGGTGTTTTTCTATTTTTCTAAAGGCGTTCAATGGGAGCTTTATTGAATGCATATGTTTTCTTTAAATAGAGAGAAAAACAATTATTTGAGGTTCTAGTCCATTGAACTAATAGAGTCTAAAAAGAAAACATTCTATCATCAAACAGTCATGTAAGTTAGCATTACTTAAGCTTAGAAGAAATATGAGAAAGAATACAAAAGCCCCATATCAATGCAATATTCTGTTAGCACTGCATCAGCTTGAAAAATGCAAGAAAAGGCAAAATGGATCCATTTCTACTGCAATATTCTGACTTAATCAAATCATTACCTTTTGACCATCATTTGACCACTACTTGAACAAGTATCTTACCACAAAATCTCTAATCATACTCAATTTTATATTTAGGAGATTTACTATTTCTATAACTTCAGCCCTACCATAGACATACTTTGATTATAAACTCTAGCCCGTAAAACTTATCATCAACTTGTTATCATGCTTTAACTAAAGACTTTAGTATTTAATTATCACTATAAAATGTTTGATTATAACTAGTGCCTTAAGGGTACCTTTCGCCTTTGACTACTTTGGGCCTATTATTTACCATTCTTGTTATGGGGTTTACTTTTAAATTTGATTTTTTTTCCCTAATTTTTCTATTAAGGTTAATTGTTATGCCAATTGGAACTGAATTGTGTAATTCATGTGAATTTCTTTATTGGTGTGATGCTAAACAGTATTTGTTTTGTGTTTGTTAAAATTTTTTGTCTGTAATGTGGATGATGACTTTTGGATGGTATTATGCTTGTGTTACAAGCTATTTTGGTGTTGTTGGTTATATTGTACTTGTTGCACTTCTTTAGTTTTACATTAAGACTTGGACTCATGGTTGCATTTGTTTGGTGGTTGTTTTGTGAACTCTTGGTAAACTTGTTTATGGCTTGTAATACTTTATTTTTATCCATTCCTCCTTGGGGTGGTTGAGCACTTGCTAGTGTTGGATTATAGAATAGATTTGATAACTCCCTATATATTGTTTTTCAAATTTCGAGAGGAGATCATTATGATTTTTATGAGGGGATGAATCAAGCTCCTATTTGTCTTAGTTGGTTATGTATTACTTTCCATTATTTTTGGCTGTAATATATGCAAGAACTTTTGAAGTTATTGGTGTTTGGTAGCTTCTTTCCTTTCTTTCAAATGTTTTGAACTGATTATCTCACGTTCAATTTTGAAGGCTTATATTGTAGAACTATACAAAAAAAACCCTTATAGTGTCAATCTTTCATTATAGCTCATTTGTCACATTATAGTTTTGTAAATATAGCTATTCAATAAATTAAGCTTAATAATATTTTGATTTTTAATTATTAGATTTGTGTTGTAGATCAAGCTTAATGCATGTGCAACTCAGGCAAAGAACAAAGAACTGATTCAAAGGACAAAGAACTTGCAATAGATGTGATTATGCTAGACTATATATAAGGAGATTTATTTTGTTTTAAGTTCTTATGATGAGTATTGTGCTTTTGTGAACTATATATACATTTACTTGCCTACATTTTGGTTTGAATGGATAACTTGTTTCCATTTAGAACTATGTATTAGCCAATATTTTGGACTATATATATATATATACACATACACACACTTTAAGATGACTTATCTTTTGCATAATAGATTAGTGCGGTCTATTTTATTTATGAATTTTAGTTGATATTAATTAGAAATTTGAAATTGAAAAAGTAATGCTGAAATAAGTATGAACTTTTTATTTGAAATAATGTCATTTCTAGTTAATAGAAAAGGTAATAGTTTTAAGGAATGTCAACTTTGACAAAGAAAAGAAACATTGTCTCTATTTAGGAATAAATAGAGCCTGAATTTGAGAAAAGACAAGGCAACGTCTAAAAATGTATATCCCCTTTGTAAGCTCCAGAACCCTTCAGAAAATATGAGTTTCAATGTTTTGAATGACAACAAAGCTAATTCAAAAAACATTTTGAAGAATGACTAATGTCTGCCTTGAGTTTCTTGACTAAGCAAAATAGGTATTTCCAAAGTGCATAACACAGACTTGAGGGAGAATAATTTCACTATACATATGCAAACATGTTTTATTAAGAGACTGAGCTTAAATGAAGTGAATATTATATCGTGTAAAGTACGCTTACATGCATAAGGGAATGAAGGAAATCAAAGCAAGAATAAGAAACTAAGGAAAGGGTCTTCAGAAAGTAGCACGGGACATCAGAAAGTACACTAAAAATGAAGATATCATACAAAATATGATACCAACATGCTACTCAATCTTCAATGATCATAATCGCAAATCTTTCATAATCGTAAAGCCCATATTGAAGAGTAGAAGATCAAAGAATTATCAAGGAACTGCTAACGAACGTCAGAAAGCTCACTTCACTGTGGAGTGTTGAACACTACAGGAAAAGGAGAGAAATTTGAAATTTAAATTTCAAATATCAAGTCAAACCTAGTTTCATAACTTGTATATCATCTTTTCTGCCTATTTGGTCAAGCATTCCAAAGCTTTTAGAAAGAGGAGTTCATAAATCATGTTCAGAAAGTAGGAAAAAAATGTTCTAAAGGGACATCAGAAACCTCAACAATACAACGGCTTTTGCAACTGATATGATAGACTATCAACCTGCACTTCTAGGCTGCTCTTCCAAGACACAATGAATGATCTACACATGTCACTTGGAGATTTGATCAAAGGCAACGGTTATGAAGGAAAATTGCTATAAATGGAGATGCTGAGCTCAAATGCCGATGAGAGAATTGAATACACAAGAGTGGAAACTCTGGAAAAATCTCTCCACACTTCCTGTGATGTTCTTCATATCATAAAATCAGTTTCCTTAAAGTATAAAAATCTTCTTTCTATGTTTCTTAATGATTTGTATGCTCTTCTTAGGAAGATATATTAGAAGGAAGTCGCTCATCTTTTCGATTCTGTTTTATTGAATATTTGTAAGGAAACTTGAGTGTAGTTTAGTTTGAATGGCAATCCAAACACATAACCTTTGTATCTTTGATATAGTAGTGATTAGTGAGACATAACTTGGAGAGGCTAAGGTAAAACTACTTGCAACGTAATGGTAGAGGTGTTCTATTCATTACAGTTCAGCTTGGAGAGGCTAGGAAGAACTACTTGCAACATGGTGGTACAGGCGTTTTGCTCATCATGGTTCAACTTGGAGAGGCTAGAAGAACTACTTGCAACATGGTAGTAAAGGTTGTCTACTAGTCACAATTCAGTTTGGAGAAGCTAGTACAAAACTACTCATTTCACCTTGAATAGGTTGGTTTAGAACTACTCAGTTGTGACAATAGGGGTTTTCTACTAGTCACTGGTAATAGCTTGGAAAAGCTACGGTAAAGACGATCCAATTTACTTTATCCGGTTGAGAAAGTTGTTTTAGTGTAATCTCAACATGTGTTGAGTACTGGATGTAGGCAGGTTTCACCAAATTAGTATAAAAAAATATTGGTGTCATCTTTCTTCTCTCTGATCTCTTATTTTTATGTTGCATGCTTTGTTTTTATAATAGCTAAAATACTGTTAAAGCTGCACGATTATTAAAATGCTTTAGAGATCTACTTTCTGAAACAACTAATCATGATTTTCTACGCTACAACCTTAAAGCTTGATAGTATTTTTTTTTTTTTTTTTTTTTTGTTAAATGTTTCAGATTTGAAGAAAGCACTAAAGCATGATTAAACCCCCCTTCTCGTGCACTCTTTTTACCCACAAGTGGTATCAGTGATAGGCCTCTGAGGGGTTGAGCAATCTAACGATTGTATAGGATAAAGAATAAAGGGACAAAATGGCACAAAAGATCATTCCATCAACTGATCATTCTCCTATGATGAGGCCTCAGGATCTGATAAACAAACTCTGTATGCAGGAAGAAGTTATGCTCCATGAGATGTATGAAAATTTATGAATAAGAGCAAACATTTGACCTTAAAAGTCATTACATTAGAAGCAGTAAAAAGCAATAGCAACGGAAGTTGCTGATACCTCATATGAGGAAGGAAAATCTAATAAAAGATCTGAGATTGAAAATGGAGATGAAATCTCCTTACTTATGGTGAAAATGTCAAAAAGCCTGATAAGGCTAAACCAAGAATGGTAGAAGCATCAATCTCAGAGGAAGACAAAAGGAGCAAAGGAAATCCTGAAAGAGCAACTCTAAAGATGAAAGAAGTGGATCAGTAAGTCATGATAAGATTGAAAATGCCACAAATCTATATGCCATGACATGAGTGTAATCTTACAGAAGAATACAAGTTAGAATATTCAAACCCATTCTTTTATACTCATTGCATGACATGATGAACTACTGCATAACTCATATTTTATTTTTTTATCTTCAAAAGTTCTTAATCTGAATAGCTTAAGTTTGATTAGAAATTCTATTTTCAAACTCTAAATATTAGAAGCTGAAGTTTCATAACTATACTGAAAAAATCTTAGAAAGTTATTTTTGATTTTGAGGAAACTTCATGACTTCTAAAATCTGACTCAAAGCTCATGAGAAAAGGTCTTAAAATCTTAAACTTATGCTTGGAAGTCAGAGACCTTTGTTTAAGAAAACAAGATTGAGAAATGAAGAAAAAATAGGAGAGAAAGAGAAATGCAACCTCATCTAAGATTTACCATCATATTTACTTTCTCTGTCTATCATAAGAAGAGACAACTATCTAACAAATAATTCATGAAGAAGAAATATGTCACAAAGAATGGGAAACCTCTCTCTTCGAACAACTAACTTGGGTGGACTCAAGAAAGTTAAGTACCAAGATCAAAATTTGTTTATTGCAAGTACATTTGAACATTATCAAAGTTAGGTGGATATTTTGCTATAAGAGCTGAACAAGATCAAATAAGTGCAAGGGCTGAATACTTGAAGAAAAAGGGATTCATCATGAACTCAAAACAATAAGCCATATGGAACTAAGAAATCAAAGGATGTTGCCATTCTCATGAGAAAACTTAAGCTCTTGATTATGCAAATAAAAGAATATTTTTATCTTCTCTTATGCCTAAGGTGAATATGGAGATTGTTGCAATCTACCGAACCCAGATGCCACAGATAAAGAACTAGCCAGAAGATCATAAATTAAGGTATTCCTAAAATCTTTATCTTCCTAAATAATACTAGTGATATTGATCTTGTTTAGAAAGCCTTTTCAACACCTTACATCCATGACCCTCATTGACCAACTTGTTTGAAAGCGAATTTAAAAAGGGATCTCCTATGACTAAAGCTTGTGAAAATTAAAAGTTGTTCTTTTGAGAAAATGTTTTTCAAAATCTTTGAAAATTGCATAACCATGTATATACAACATCTCTGAGTATTCTCCTTTCCGTTGCTATAACTTGAAGACCTCATAGAGATATCAATGTGCAAGACCAACTCATTTTTTGAACCTCAGAAGGATTAATCACAAGCTTAAGGAGTAGAAGAATTGATAATGAGCAGGAGAAGAAAAGGTTCAAAAGATCGGGAATAGTTAGTATCATAAGATTTAGGGTGCAAAGATGACTAGTTAAGTAGGAATATTACAACACTCCAAAGAATCAAAAAGTGCACAGTGGAGCTCAGAAAGTGATTCAAAGAGTCATAATTACTCATTATGAAGAAAGACAAAGGAGCAGGAAAATTCCCTCGAGTTCAGTATGGATAAAGTGTCCAACATTCTACATGCCCCTAATGAGGGATTCGGATGCTCATATGAGAAGAACTGGTTCGTGACTCTTGGTGTACTAGTAGAGGTAGTGTCAAGATGCCTCACGAACTCTTCCAAACTCCATCCTGGCGAGATAACCATTGCAATATTGAACTCAAAAGCTTGCCAAGTCTTTACGCATATCCAATTATCCCTCCTACCAAGAATGGAAAGCATGCATCTACTAGTAGGAATATATTGCATGTTGCTATATAGTCTGTTGGCTAAAAGAAAAGTAAATTTTCCAAGACTAATCTTTGACTACATGTTGAATACCATATCCCCAGATAAGAAAAGAAACGATGTTGTTCCCTACGGTATCCTAGTAACAAAGGTTTTTGAATTTCAAAACTATCCTCTGGTAAATGAGTGGTATAAATACAAGGAAGACACCATGTATACCCTCAACTCGTTTCAAAGCTTGAGGAGACCTACTGGTGTTGCCATATTCGGAGCGACAAGAAAGGGTTTAAGGATAAGAAACACAGTTGTTAGAGGGGTAACCACAGAAAATAAAGGAAGAGAAAGAAAAAGAAGAATCATTGTATTGGAAGATAGCTCTGATGAGGATAAAAGGCTTGAAGTCATCATTAGATATGGAGGTTCACCCTATAAAGCATGTACATGCCTGGATTCTGACAAAGAAATAAACTTAGAATCTTCTTCCTTTGAATCAGCTTCTAAAAAGAAGATGTCTTTAAGAAATGATCCAGCAAATGACAAACCTGAGTCAAGTTCACATCAAGCCAAAACTTTACTTCCCACCTTGGCTATTCCTAATCCTGCTATCACCCCATAAACTGATCCCTCACAAAGTTAGCAACAGTCAACAACATAGTAGAGGGACATCCATGATCGGCTAGAACAATTGGAGGCTCAATCACGAAGACATGAGGCCCTTATAATGGAAATTATTCAAAAGATAAAGCATAGGAGCTCATGATATGACTTTCTGATATCCTGCACACCTCCTTCTTGATGATGCCAAAAGAGGGAGAAAGAAGATGAAGAAAATCTGTGCTATGGAAGTCAGGGGGAGCGTGTGCTGAGGGGAGCCTAGAATTACTTTTAAACATGCATTTTTTTTAACTTGTTTATGCTTTGACTATTTCTCTTTACAACTTGACAATTTCTCTTTTGGATTAAATAACTTATCATAACTGCTCGTACATCATGTCTATATTCCTCTATTTTAATATGCTCTAATACACTTTGGCTCTCTTAAACTCTAATACATATCTGTCGCAACCGGGATCGCGATGGGACGGCGAAAAATAGTTTCTTGAAAATTGGAGTCGCCACCAAGTTTATTTAATTTGGAAAATCTTGGAAAAACCAAATTTTTTATGAAAATAGTATTTGAAAACTAGATATGAGTTCGGGAGTCGGTTATGCATAGGGAAGGGTAGGAACTTAATCCCACGCACCCCTAATACACCCGTCCTTAGACGGTACCTTAGTAAATTATGCAAATTAAATAATAACCCCTCAAAATATAAATTAATGAAAGAAGACAAAACAAATAAATTCAAAAAATTTACTTACGTGAATATATTTACAATTTAAATAAATAAATCAAGAAGAAATTAGTTTAACAAAATCAACACATAAATTAAGAAAAATAATTTATACATATATTTACAATGTAAGAAAAAGTAAATAATTTACATAAATATATTTACAATTCAACAAATAAATTAAAGAAAAATTAATTTTGGCTTGACAGGATATAACCTGCTCCTATGTATCCTCTGGTGCGATGAGGAACTCAAAGTCACGTAGTTCTGTAAAAAATATTTGTGGGTTGGTTGATTTTAATTAAAAGCGAAGATAAAAGGTGTGTTGATTGATTTTAATTCTGAAAAAGATTTTTAATTTGAAAGAAAGATTTTGGAAGAAAATGATTTCAATTGATTTTGAAAGATTTTTGAATGAAAGGATTTTAGATGGGCTTTGGAAATAAAATGATTTTTGAAATAATTTTAATTTTGAAAATGATGAAAAAGGATTCCGAAGGATAATGATTTGTTGATTGAATTTAAGTTTTGAAAAGGATTTTAATTAAAGGGAAAAAGAAATTAAAAGAGCACATCCGTTTATGCACAAGATTCAAGGCCGCACTAGGTTGCTCAGTAAATCTTTACGATTCGATAATGCACGAAGGAAGTATCTATCTCTCAGTCGGAATTATTGACCGCCGCACGGATAAAAATATTTTTGTGTTTTTATCTATTTCAAATCTTTATTTTATTTTATTTTTGAAAGGACAAAAGGAACAAGGAAAAATTATTTTTATATTTTGGCATTTTTGGATTTTTGTTATTTTTTGGATTTTTATTATTTTTAATTTTTGTCTCCCTGTTGGTGAATAATAAAAAATGACAAAGACATATTTTATTTTTTTTATTTTTTTTTACTATCTGTGATTCATTATTTTATTATTTTATTACAAAAATTCTAAAAGGAATGAATTTGAAAAAAAAAAAAAAAAACTTAGTCCAATGGTTCCGAAAGAGTTTCGAAACTTTGAATATCAATAGACCAACATTCTCTATTAAGCAAGATTGGCATGGTTATGAATAAATAACTACATTGGTGGACCAATTAAAAAAACTTAAAGGGACCACATAGAGAAAAAAAACTAGCACGGGACTCAACTAAGCAAAACCACATAAAACAAAACAAAAAAACCAAACTCACGTAACGTAAACAAGATTAAGGTAATAGGAATCTTTAGAGGAATATAACCAAACACAACATGATTACCCCAATACCTTTCCTCGTTTACATTTAAAAATTTCCAACCACTCACATAAAATGATAACATATAATAATCTAAACCCACACCAAACTTGGAATACTATGCCCACGATGAATACTATACTATATGTTAAAGTGAAATGGCAAAAGTCTTGAATCTACTGGCAGCCACTAGCTATAAAAATAAAAAAAAAACTCATCACTTACCTGCCACATGCACTCATACACAAACGTAAAGCAAAAACCACACTAACTAAAAGTTAACATAGCAATACAGCAAAAATAAAAATCCATAAAGTAAAGGAGAAGGGTCTGGTACGTGGAATACGGGTTTAATGAGTTGGGTTCCCATTTTTTACAAAGGCTGTAAACACACACACACATCAACGCAAAGAGAGACCTAGAGAGAGATAACCTAATGGAGAAAGAGCGAGTGGCGGAGATGCTGTCTTGGTTTCAGAAGCAGTGAGTAGTGGCTGTATCTAGGCGGAGGAGCTCTTGGCGGGTTGACGGAGCAAGGATGCGAGGATGGTTAGACGGCAGACGCGATCTGTGGGCGCCACTTTGGCGATGGCGTGAGGTTTTGCGCTGAGGCAGGCTGAGGTGCGACTAAACTGGTGCTGCTTGTGCAGAAGGGGAGGCCGCTGTCACGATGTGCTGGTTCTCACAGCCTTATGGATAGATCGTGTAGAGCTGGCAGCAGCGAACAAGAGAAGTTCTGGTTCACGGTTTGTGACGATCAGCAGAGCAGATGCAGTCCAAGGAGTGCGCGGCTGGAAGAACAGATGCTGGCAGTGTGTGGATGCTGCGCGCGCGAGTGGGGACTGCTAGTTGCGATGGGTGCTCCGCCAATAGAACCGTGGCTGGTTCCTCTTTTCTTCTTCCTTTATGAGTGTGACATTGGGTTTCTCTGTAAAATTTGAAGTTTGATTTTTTTATTGGACTTAGTTCTAACTTTGTTTGTGACTTGATTTATGGTTTTTGGTTTTTATTTTCTTGTCTTGGCTTTTAAGGGTTGACGCTGAGTTTGTGATTTTGTCTTTGGTGTATGGTTTTGTATTGGTTTGGCTATGGTTTTGAATGCTGGCTTCTGGGTGATGGGTGGGTTTGTGTGTGATGGTGATTGTATGGTTCAAAAAGATTCCCCCCCTTTGTGTCTCTGTTGGTTAAAAGGATTTATGAGCCTGGGGTGATCATGGTTTTTTAGAATTTGGTCCGGCCTCCTGGTTCTCTTCCTCTGAAGTTGCTTTTGTAAACCAAGTTTTATCTCGTACTGCTCCGGGTGAGGGAAATTAATAAACTTTGTTGCCCATGCTTCTGCAGTTTCCCCATCACGCTTTGCTTTAGTGTTTTAGCATAGTGGAGTTCAAGAGATGGGCAATGCAAGGAATGGGGGGAAGCACCATGTCTATCACTTTCCTTTTCATTATATGTTTTTGTCATGGAAAAGGACTGATACAATGTAACTTTAATGAATTCACTATTCCTCGTCACAAACTCAAGACAAGTACCATGTCAAGAAGGCCCGGACTAGTTTTTTTTTTTTAATTTTTTTTTTTGCGTTTGTTTATTTATAAAGAAATAAGAAAAATGAAAGATGCAGTTTTTGTTTTATGTGTCGAACAAAAATCGAGTCTTCACAGTTGCCCCTCTTTGCTCATTCCTTATAAGAGAATACTAAAAACATAAGTTTTTCATATTGTCCTTATAAGAACTGAGTAAAGACATGAACATTGATTTTGTTCGGCAATGCATGAAATTGAGAATAGCGAGAAAGACTGAATTTAAATGGCAAGAGAAATTAAATGCTCATGAGAAGTATATGTAATGCAATGATGTAATTCAGAAACCATGATGTATGAATGAAATGAACTGTGAAATTCAAGCAAGAGATGACAGAACTAATAGAAATTGAAGATTCTTGCGATCGACTGGCTACGGATCAACAAGTGACAGAAAATTAAAAGCAATGGCAGTCTGAGGCCGACTGAAAACTTAAAAACGGCAATCTGAGGCCGACTGAAAAATAAAATTTGGCAATCTGAGGCCGACTGAAAGTAAAGTGGCAATCTGAGGCCGACTGAAAGATAAATTCGGCAATCTGAGGCTGATTGAAAAGTAAATTTGGCAATCTGAGGCCGACTGAAAAATAAATTTTGCAATCTGAGGCCGACGAAAGTAAAGTTCGGCAATCTGAGGCCGATTAAAAGGTAAAACGGCAATCTGAGGCCGACTGAAAAATAAATTTGGCCATCTGAGGCCGACTGAAAAATAAAATTTGGCAATCTGAGGCCGACTGAAAGTAAAGTGGCAATCTGAGGCCGACTGAAAGATAAATTCGGCAATCTGAGGCTGATTGAAAAATAAATTTGGCAATCTGAGGCCGACTGAAAGTAAATTTGGCAATCTGAGGCCGACTAGAAATGTAAATTGGCAATCTGAGGCCGACTGAAAACTTAGATCTTGGCAATCTGAGGCCGACACGAGAAGTAAAGTGGCAATCCGAGGCCGACTGGAAATGTAAATTGGCAATCTGAGGCCGACTGAAAGTAAAGTGGCAATCTGAGGCCGACAGGAAAATTAAATGGTGATCATGGAAAACAACAAATTTCTTTTTCAGGTTATATGCATAAGTCATCAATTTTCAGTTTATTTCCGAAAAACTGTCCGTAACCAAATCAAGCAAACCTCAAGGAAAACTATAACCGATCAAACTCGTAATTCATCCACTGGATCTTCTGGCATAAGTTCTCCTTTCCTCTGTAACTCTGCTTACTTCTTTCCCATTTTCCCTTTTTTAGGATGATGATTGCTTTTCTACCAAGTTTGACTGAAACTTCTGAATTCTCATGGTGTAATGCTTGCCATGGATGTATGCTGTAAGAATTATTAGGTTGTATAACTTTAAACTTAAATTTATGCTTACTCAAGACATCATAAATAAACATGCATTTAAAGAGAAAATAAAAAGAGTGGCCGAATAGACATCTTTATTACTTGGTGTATTGGATGAAAAAAGGTGGGAATAATGATAAAAGTGAAAGACAAGATTGTGAAAAACATGAAATTTTTGCCCCAGTTCCAGTCCTTTGTGGCTCGTTCGATCGATTTCTTACAGCAGTTGAACACCATAGCCCTGATCTCTGAAGATGTCTGCAAACCCTTTTTCTGAAAAATTGCCCCAGTTTTAGTCTTGGGCTATTTAATTCACTGGATGAATTCAACACTAAAAATTGCCCCAGTATAGGTTGCTTGAGATGATGCTTATCTTTTTGCTCTAATTTTTGCCTAGGTTGCTCTTTCGAGTTTTCAACCTAACGAGCTTTTTCTTTATTTTGTTTTTCTTTTTCTTTTTTCTTTCGTTTTACCCTAACTTTTGCTTAGGTTGCTCTTTCGAGTTTTCAACCTAACGGGCTTTTTCAACATCTTTTCAAGCATAGAACCTTTTGACTGCATCGGTATTGATTGGTTTAGGCAATTCTTGTCCATCCATGTTTTGCAAAATCAACGCCCCACCTGAGAATGCTTGCTTGACAATGTAGGGACCTTCATAACTTGGAGCCCACTTTCCCCGTGCGTCCTCTTGATTAGGGAGGATTTTCTTCAAAACCAAATCTCCTGGGTAAAAATCTCTAGGGCGAACTTTCTTGTTAAAAGCCTTGGCCATTCTGTTTTGGTACAACTGGCCATGACAAATGGCAGTCAGTCTTTTCTCTTCTATCATGTTCAGCTGTTCATATCGAGTCCTCACCCATTCAGATTCCTCCAAATCAGACTCCATCAAAACCCTTAAGGACGGGATTTCCACTTCTATGGGAGATACAGCTTCCGTTCCATATACCAATGAGAAGGGAGTTGCCCCTGTGCTTGACCTTATGTTGGTTCGATACGCGTGCAAAGCATAAGGCAGCACTTCATGCCAGTCCTTGTAATTCACCACCATCTTGGCAACGATTTTCTTGATGTTCTTATTTGCAGCCTCAACTGCGCCATTCATTTAAGGTCTATAAGGAGCTGAATTGTGATGCTTGATCTTGAAAGTTTCAAAGAACTTTTGAACTTCGGCACCATTGAGGTTAGGAGCATTATCTGTGATAATTCTTTCTGGAATCCCATATCTGCAGATAATATCCTTTTTGATAAATTTGAGAAACACCTTCTGTGTGATGTTGGCATATGAAGCAGCCTCCACCCACTTTGTGAAATAGTCAATTGCGACCAACATGAAACGATGGTCGTTGGATGCTTTGGGATTAATCGGGCCGATGACATCCATGCCCCACATTGAGAAAGGCCAAGGAGATACCATGTTGTGTAATGGAACTGGAGGAGCATTGACTCGGTCTGCATATGTTTGACATTTGTGACACTTTCGAACATAACTGATGCAGTCATTCTCCATGGTAGACCAATAATATCCACTTCTTAGGATCTTGCGCGCCATCATATGCCCATTAGCGTGAGTTCCACAGATTCCTTCGTGGATCTCAATCATGATCATTCGAGCTTCATGAACATCCACACATCTAAGGAGAGTGGTGTCATGATTCCGCTTGTAAAGGACTTCACCATTTAGGAAAAAGGTCATGGCCAATCTTCGAATTGTTTTTCTTTGCACTGCATTTGCTCCCGTCGGGTATTCTCCTCTTTGAACATACTATTTGATGTCATGATATCATGGTCGGCCATCTGGTTCAATCTCTACGCTGTCACAGTATATCGGTTCATCTTGCACCTCTACACGAATAGGTTGTACATTTGCGTGGATCTCCAACTTAGTCATCACAGCCAAAGTGGCTAAAGCATCCGCAAATTGATTTTTGTCTCGAGTTAAATGAGAAAATGATATATCATCAAAGTGCTCAATTAGTCGAGATAAATACTTCTGAGAAGGTATCAATTTTGGATCTTTTGTGCGCCATTCTCCAATAACTTGGTAGATTATAAGCGCAGAGTCTCCAAACACCTTTAATTCTTTGATCCCTAAGACAATTGCAACTTGCAAACCATTCGCACAAGCCTCATATTCTGCGATGTTGTTGGTACATTCAAAATCCAACTTGATGGAAACTGGGTACTGCTTCCCGGCTGGTGATACCACTACCGCTCCTATTCCACATCCATTCATATTGACAGCCCCATCAAAGTACATTTTCCATACATTTTCCTCTTCTATCTCATCTTTTTCCACCGTTAACACTTCACCATCGGGGAATTCAGGCACGATAGGTTGTATATCCTCAAGAGGATTTTCAGTTAGATGATCGGCAATTGCACTTCCCTTGATAGACTTCTGAGTCACATATTTGATATCAAATTCGGACAGCATCACTTTCCATTTTGACATTCTTAACGACACATGAGGACTATCAAATATGTATTTTAATGGATCCATTCGAGAGATTAACCAGGTAGTGTAGTATAACATGTACTGCCTCAACCTCTTGGATGCCCACACTAATGCACAACAAGTCTTTTCAATCGCCAGATAATGGGATTCACAGTCATTAAACTTCTTGCTCAGATAATAAATTGTCTGTTCCTTCTTACCAGACTCATCATATTGACCCAACATTGCCCCAAGTGACGTGGGCAACACTGTGAGGTACAATATTAAAGGGCGGTCTGGTACAGGTGGGGCTAGAATTGGGGGCTTCATTAAATAAGCCTTTATTTTATCAAAGGCTTCTTGGCATTCATCATTCCACTCTCCAAGTTGATGCTTTCGCAGCAGCTTGAATATAGGCTCACAAGTACTAGTCAAATTGGCAATAAATCTAGCAATGTAGTTAAGCCTTCCAAGAAAACTTCTCACTTCTCGTTCAGTTCGGGGAGCAGACATTTCTTGTATCGCCTTCACCTTATCAGGATCCACTTTTATCCCTTCTCTACTGACAATGAACCCAAGTAACTTCCCTGTAGAAGCCCCAAAAATGCATTTATTAGGGTTCAATCGTAACTTATATTTTCTGAGCCTCTCGAACAGTTTTCGCAGAACTGCCACGTGGCTTTGGCGACCATATCATCTACATACACTTCAATCTCCTTGTGCATCATGTCATGGAACAATGTGACCATAGCACGTTGGTAGGTGGCACCAGCGTTCTTCAATCCAAATGGCATAACTGTATAGCAAAATGTTCCCCACGGCGTTATGAAAGCAGTTTTTCCTTTGTCATGAATATTCATATGAATCTGATTATACCCAGAATATCCATCCATAAAGGAAAATCGGTGACTTCTAGCTGTATTATCAACAAGGACATCAATGTGAGGGAGAGGAAAATCATCTTTTGGGCTAGCCTTATTCAAATCCCGATAATCTACACATATCCTGACTTTTCCATCCTTTTTAGGTACGGGCACAATGTTGGCCACCCAATCAGTGTGTCTTGAAACCTCTAGAAATCCAGCCTCCAGCTGTTTAGTTTCTTCTTCTTTTATTTCAATGACATATCGGGTCGCATTCTCCTCAACTTTTGCTTTTTCGGCTCAGCTTCTAGATACAAAGGGATCTTGTGTGAAGCAATCTCTGGGTCTAATCCTGGCATATCACGATAGGACCATGCAAATACATCCAGGAATTCCTTAAACAACGCAATCATCTCTATACGTTCAGGATTTTCCACTATTTTCAACTCCTTTTTCTCTTCTTCAGTGCCCATGTTAATCACCTCGACCACCTCATTGTCTAAGTCAAATCCTTTTTCTGCATGTTCTAGTAAGCTTGAAAATTGCTCAATATCTCCCTCATCCTCTTCAGATTCATGGTTATCACAATCAAATGCAGCAAGAGAATCAATTGATAAGTTTCCAAATTCCTTTTCTTGTGGCAAAATTTCTATGTCATTCATGTTCCTGGAAAGTAATTATGGTAGGTTGGAATGCTAAAATGGATCACAAACAACATAGGACGAACACGAATTAACGAGCTAGGAATGGAAAAGTAAAGAAATAAGGGAAAGGAGAAAACAAAAGAAAGAAAAAAAAAATGAAGCAAAATGGAAAACATAAAGGAAGGCTATTGAAAAATCATGTAAGCTTATTTAAACGATGTCTCACAGTAGCATAAACAAAAGCATAAATCTTAATTAATACAACCCAACAAATTACTTTGCAGCAATAACATCAATCACTGGTTCAGCAGTCCAGTTCATCAGCATTTCATCATTGTTGTCATCTTGAAACTTGTTGTCTCCTTGAGTCGTTTCAGAGTCCAAGGTGTTGATGGTGAAGTGGTAGCAAGGTGAGTGAACTATTCCAGCTGTAATTACTTCAGCCGGGCCATGGAACGTCTCTCTTAAGTGAGGGATTTGCTTCATTTTTCCACTTTGCTTTTTCCGCTCTAGACTCAAAGTTCTCATCCTTTCATTCAACGAGTCCTTGTACCCTAGACCAAACCGGTTGAACTTTTCAGGGACCGATATAGGGGTTTGGGTGCCTTGCAAACACGATCCCAGTCCTTTGCCTTCCAGATATCCGTTCTTAGCCATGATGTGGGCCACCACCTGACTTTGTATTGGGGGTTTAGCTTGCTCTTGTTTCAATCCTACTATCTCTAAATTATGCTATAAGCTACTCTCCACCAGCTCTACATTCTCCACATATGGCAATGCCACTGGTTTGGACACTAAGATTTCTTTTTCTCCATGAATTGTAACAACCATTCCATTCTCCACATATTTCACCTTTTGATGCAAGGTTGAGGGGACAGCTCCAGCGTTGTTAATCCATGGTCTTCCCAGTAGCATATTATAATCCGACTCAATCTCCATCACTTGGAATAATACTTCAAATTTGCTTGGGCCTATCTCAAGTAGCAGTGTTACTTCTCCAAGGATGCTCTTCTTAGCTCCGTCAAATGCTTTCACTACCATTAGCTGTGGTAGTATATCATCCTTACTCATTGATAAGTAGTGCAGGGTTGATATTGGCAAGACATTTAGCCCTGACCCTCCATCAATAAGGACTCTGGGCACAATATAACCCTTGCATTTAAGAGTTATGTATAGTGCTCTAGGGTTGGTCTGAGATATAATCTCTTTATCTGAAAATGTGATCATGTTAACACGCTTCCCCGGGTCCACCATGTTTACTACATTCTCCAATGATGCATCTAGCTTGACGTAGGCCTCCTTCAACACTGCTTTTTGGTGGAGTTCAGATGACAAGATTAGTGACAAGAGTGATATTCTAGCGGGAGTCTTCTTTAATTGTTCTAGAATATCATACTCACTTTGCTTCATAATCTTTAAAAACTCCTCCTCCTCCTCTTCTCTTTCTTTTCTCTCTGAGTCTAAGCTTTTGTCGATATTACCTTCGTCAACAAACTTCCCCTTCTCCAACTCTTTGGGCCCATAAAATCTTCCACTCCTTGTTATTCCCTTTACTTCCATGACACCTGTCACTTCCTCGCTTTCTCGGGCCTTCGAGGTTTCCCCTATATCTCCTTTCATCTCCACTTTAGTTTCATAATTCCAGGGCACAGCACGAGAGTTCTCATAATAGAAAGGCGTGGGCTTTTCCACAGTGATTACCACTTTTTCCGGCTTGGGGGCTGGATTAAGTGGTGGAACTTTGAGTACAAAACACTCAATCACATTCACCTCTTCTCTGATTACTCGCTTCTTTTTGCCTCAGATCACACCTAAAGTAAGTAGTTCTTGTACACGCACTTTGAAATCCCAACAATTCTCAATATCATGTCTAAGACTTCCACAATGGTATGCACATCTTGATTCCATATCATATTTCTCCTCTTCTTTCATCATAGAGGCAGGTGTTGTGATGTTATAATTAGCTTCCTTCAAAGCAATAAACATTTTCTCCATGGGTGTTCGGAGACTCAAAACCTTTTTGATCAATCGTTTCTCCACTTCCAAGGCATTCACATGACTTCCTCCTTCATGATTTGGGATCGGGTTATTAACAATATCGGGTTTTGGATCTTCTTGGAGATCCAGTCTCCCACAAGCAATTAGTCTTCTCACTGCCGTCTTAAAACCTTCACAATCTTCAATCGAATGTCCCACAACATCCATATGGTATTTGCAAGTTAGATTTGGATTGTACCAAGTTGGAAACGGAGGTTGTAATGGGTGCACAGGGTATGGTGAAATCAAATGAGCATCAAACAACCGTTGATAAAGGTCGGCATTGGAAATGGCTAACTTTGGAAAAGGTGGTAGGTTTGGGAAACGATTGCGATTTTGGTTTTAAGAATTGGGTCAAGGTGCTGCGGTTAGGAAGTTCTGAGGACGTATGGTTGGATATGTTGGACGGGCGGGTTGGTATGGCCGTATGTGGATGTTGTTGACTTGCGGCTGGTGGTACGGGGTGGGATTTGTGGTTTGGTATGTGGGTAGGGAGGGATGGATGACATTTGTGGTCCTGAATATGTGGATACATGTCTTGGGGTGAACGGTCGCTGACCTTGCACATAATTTACCTCCGTTTCTTTCTTTCTGGGTGGGAATCCCCTCTTGGTGTCTTCATTACTCATCGGGAGCTTTCCAGCTTTAGTCAAGCTCTCAACTCTTTCTCCAGCAATTATTAACTCAGAAAAATCTCAGGTATCTTTGCTCCCGCCATTGCCCCGATGTAAGGAGACCCTAGAGTTGCTAGGAAGTATGAACACATCTCGGATGGGATGAGTGGTGGTTGCACTTGAGCAGCCAAAGCTCTGCATCTCTGAGCATATTGTTTAAAGGGTTCATCTTTCTTCTTTTGCATTGTACTCAGCTGTTCACGGTTGGGCGCTATTTCCAAGTTAAACTTATACTGGTTCATGAATTGGTCAGCCAGCTCTCCCTAACAGGAAATCTTTGCATGATCTAACTGGATGTACCATTCTAGAGCCGGTCCGGTCAAACTCTCGTGGAAAAAGCTAATGAGAAATTTTTCATCTTTGGACCAGATTGACATCTTGGTACAGTAACTCTTTAAATGGAAGAGTGGGTTGCCAGTTCCATCATATTTCAAAAAATCAGGAATTTTAAAATCTTTAGGGACAACCGTGCTAATGGGAGGGCAAAGTTGCTCAATCTCCATGTAGCCATAATTGTTTGGCCTTTGGATTGCCTTAATTTGTTCCTGATTTTTTCCATCCATTCTTCTCTCGACTTGTCCTTCTCTGTTTCTGCACGATTATTCCCCGAGGAAGAGAGTTGCCTTGGGATGACATTCGGAGGCTGCTCCCAAATGTAGGTAGCGTGCCCATGCCCTTCAGCATGTGTATTCTCTACCGCGTGATATCCTTCTCCAACGGGAATAATAATAGGCATTGTTAGTTGTGGTTGTTCGTGGGGATTATCATTCACCCCTTGTGTGACATTCAGAGCTGCATCCGATACCACAGGTATGGTTATCGTTGTAGCACTTGGTTGTACCCCTCCTGAGTTCTGGTGGGCTCTCAATAAGTCGAGTGACTCCATCATAGCCCGCATCATCTCCTCCATTCCTCCCTAGTTATTTGACAACTCGTTCAGTCTTCCTCTCACTGCATCAACTTCCATGCTTAAGTTTCTTCCGGGTTCAGAAGTAGTTATAGTCGAGGTGGTTACAGCTGGAATAGCTCTTCCCACTTCAGAAGTAATTGCAGACGGGATGGTCCTTCCTGGTTCTGTGTTTCCGCCGGCCATCTTGGTTCGAGCTCTAGTGTTATGAACACGAGTTAGATCGGTATCCTCTTTCCTTGGGCGCCCAATGGTTACGAATCTTGTGCTTTCACAAACTGATATAGTCGCAAAGTTAAAATCTTGTTTTATGTTTTTTTTTTCCTTCTTTTTTTTTATATATAAGAAACAAACGAAAGAGGTCAAAAAGTTCTTTTTTCCTTTTATTTTTAAAAGCAAGGATGCCCTGCACCCATTCTTATGGATATATCACCCTATAAGTCGAGGTGCAGTTGATAGCAAATCTAAGGGAGGATTCACTCCTCTATAGGTACTATCTAATGAACACTAGCAATGTGGTTCCTTTTCATATGTCTGAGCATTCTCACACTTTTACACAAGGACGAACTATCTCAAGGTAAAAATGTGATTGATTACTTTCTAAGGGAACATCTATTCCTCTATAGAGAGCATCTGGCGAGCTTGAGAAGTCACAATTGACAATCGAAGTGAAAGTACAAACATTAAAGTTTCATTCATTCTTGGGTGAAGTTCTGAGTACAAATCGTTTCAAGATACATTTCATGAGTTTTAACCCTCTTTTCTTAACAAGGAAATTCAACAATCCTTGATTCATGACAGATGATTATGTCAAAGCTTTCATTTTCTTCCTCTTGAGGCCTTTAGTGATCCTTTTGCATGAATCCATGAATTCTGTCACCTCTTGAGGCAATCTAAATGGTGGCAACTTATTAATTTACTTCTTGGCTTGCTCGAAACGGTAAATAAAGTTTGGAATGTAATGACTCAATTCACCGGTGAGCTTTCCACATTTTCCTTCCCATTTTAACGCCTTTTCTCTCCATGACTTCCCGAATTCTGTTGCATCAACAAACAAATCATGATATTGGTTTGCTGATGCCCATCCTCGAGTAGCCTTCTGCTCAGTTTGTGTCAACATGGTTGATAGGTGCTTCACCTGTCCCTCCAGTTTTTCTCTCATACCTTTCTTTTTCTTGACCTCCATTCTCAAGCTCCAGATGTCTTTATCTCGTTGGCTGACTTCCAACTCTACTCTTTCCACCATGCGATTTTTCTTACTAACCTCTCTCTCCAGCTGATTCTTTTCCTTCACAAGCTTGTGGAGTCCTCCTTCTAGCTCTTGGATTTTGGCCAGATGCATGCTTGAGATTTTCTCTTTGCCCTTTCTGGACTTGGTAATTTCTGCTGCTTCGATACATTCGTCTTTTAGGGCCTCAATTTCTTTGGCCATTTTCTTACATTGATCTTGAAGGATGTCAACCTTCAGGTCTGCTGCTTCCTTTTTCTCCTCCAGAAACCGCATTTGGGCCTTCATCATTTCCATCTGTTGGGCCGACTCTGGAGTTTGTGTGGGGACTAGGTTGTTGGGAATATCCTTTGGGATACTAGCTTTCCCGACTCTTGCCTTCCTCCAGTCTTTGTATTCTTGAGAAGAGGTTAAACGCTGTTGGCCGAGTCCCATTTTCCCCAAGATTTTGACATCATCCCATGCCATTTTGATCCTCCTTTCTTGCTTCAGGGTACTCTTGTCTTTCTGGTATAGGAAACTGAATACTTTAAGTTATTCTTCTTGTGGCTTTGTCTGAGTCCAGTGGAGTTGTCTAAGCACTAAGGTAGGTGTATAGGAAATGCATCCCCTTGGACCCATTAACGGAACATTATGGAAGTCACCACAGCTGTAGATAACACTGTCTCCACGATACCAAGGACAGACCCATTTGAAAGTGTTTGATTGGATCTGTGAGAATTCCTTTTTCCATGCCTGAGCTTCTTGACACTTTATCTGTATGCGATGGAAGTCCCCTAACGGATTAGGAAGAAGGCCCATGCTGCTATTAGCATATACATGAGTCATGAACCACACGTATAGCATTAGCAAACAACAGCGGAGCCTTCCCCCCCTCTTTTGAATACAAACCCTTAAAGAAAGGAATGTATCTGCTAGCATGGCCGGGATAGGATTCATGCCACACGTTTCGAACTTGAAAAACACATCCATGGCAGCTTGGTCGATGACATCGGGCATGAATGGAAACAAAACCAACCCATAGATAGTCAGTGCCAGTGTTCGTTCGAAGAAATCCCAATCTTCTTGTTGAGCCAAAGTTTGCATATGAGTCTCCAGCAAACTTCTTCTGATTCCTCGAGTAGACCCCCTTACTTCCATTATCATCTAGTTTGAATCAACTTCGATTATCTTGGCAACGTTTTCCTTATTAACATAATGCCCTTGGTATAGATATACACCTGATTTTTCTTGGATCGGTAGTCTCATTATGACCACATATTCTTCTATGGTTGGCGCAGCATCAAGATCGGGCAATTCAAAGCAACAAAGAGAAGGGTTCCAGAATTGTGAGAGAGCACTCAATGCTGGCGCTTCCACCGGAATGGACAACAAATCCAATATGCACCCGTAGGTATTCTTGAAAGAGGATCGAACTTCACGAGGCATCAGCTGAACTATTTCTTTTACTTTCTCTAACTCATTGCTCGTCACTGTAACCTTGATATTTCTTTTCCAGTCATGCACATTGCTAGTGTTCATCGGTATTGCATCCATTTGCTTTGAACTGATGATGAATCAAAAACCTCACACACTGTGCACAAGAATGAAATAATTGAGTAGAATTAAAAAGATGGGAGAGATAAGAAAAAAATTTTGATGCTTCCTTGAGAATTTGATGATGCACAAACCTATGTAAGTGAACACAACTGAAGAAAAGAAACATTTCATGTAAAAAAACAAGTTATGTTATGAGAAACGAATGGAATGAATGCATGTGATAATGAACAAAATGCCTAAACATCTGAGAATGAATATCAACATTAAGTTATGAGATAAGGAACTAGCTAACCTAAATGCAATGTAACAATGTTTGGTGTAGAAACAACTAAAATAAAGCATAAAGGAGTGCGGTGTAAAAGGATGAAAAAAGCATGCTCCCATTGTCCTAGCCGGGTAAAACCTAATGGGTGAGATGTTCTAAGGCCAGAAACCCTAACGTGGTAGCTACTAGGTTTGACTATACGTGTACACATTCATGGTGGGTCTAGACTTCTAATGACCATGGTCCCCAGATTGCCCTTATCCACAGGACAAGGATCCGACCTTTGAACCAACCATAAGTAGGGATAAACCCTCTCAATATGATTGACTCACAAGGCCAGTAACAATCTGAGTGGTGTCCCAACAACTACCAAGTGAGCATGAAGCCCTTCATGGCAATGTCAAGAAACCCCCTAATCCTAAGCTCGCACGGGCTCGGGTATAGAGTCCAAGAATACAATGTGTGAATTAAGTGATCGTGAAGTGTGTGCTGGGAGCATACAAACCTTCCGATCCTATCACTACAGACACTCCTGCAAAACAAGATACAAACAACACATATATACAAAAAAGTCATCTATCCTAAGATTTTAATAAATAAAGAAAATTTTACAAAATTCAAACCACAGGTATATACAGAATAACAATAGTCGTCTATCCTAGAGTTTTAACGAATAAACAAATATTATATATAAACATCAAGAAAATTAAACTATACAAAAGAGAATTACATAAACACTGCACAAAATAAAGTGAGGAAAGAAAAACAAGAATAAATGGGGTTTATATTTAATTTGCACAACTAACTATAATAGGCCTGACTCTCTTACTTCAGTCCCCAGTGGAGTCGCCATCTATCGCAACCGGGATCACGACGGGATGGCGAAAAATAGTTTCTTGAAAATTGGAGTCGCCACCAAGTTTATTTAATTTGGAAAATCTTGGAAAAACCAAATTTTTTATGAAAATAGTGTTTGAAAACCATATATGAGTTCGGGAGTCGGTTATGCATAGGGAAGGGTAGGAACTTAATCCCACGCACCCCTAATACACCCGTCCTTAGACGGTACCTTAGTAAATTATGCAAATTAAATAATAACCCCTCAAAATATAAATTAATGAAAGAAGACAAAACAAATAAATTCAAAAAATTTACTTACGTGAATATATTTACAATTTAAATAAATAAATCAAGAAGAAATTAGTTTAACAAAATCAACACATAAATTAAGAAAAATAATTTATACATATATTTACAATGTAAGAAAAAGTAAATAATTTACATAAATATATTTACAATTCAACAAATAAATTAAAGAAAAATTAATTTTGGCTTGACAGGATATAACCTGCTCCTATGTATCCTCTGGTGCGATGAGGAACTCAAAGTCACGTAGTTCTGTAAAAAATATTTGTGGGTTGGTTGATTTTAATTAAAAGCGAAGATAAAAGGTGTGTTGATTGATTTTAATTCTGAAAACAATTTTTAATTTGAAAGAAAGATTTTGGAAGAAAATGATTTCAATTGATTTTGAAAGATTTTTGAATGAAAGGATTTTAGATGGGCTTTGGAAATAAAATGATTTTTGAAATAATTTTAATTTTGAAAATGATGAAAAAGGATTCCGAAGGATAATGATTTGTTGATTGAATTTAAGTTTTGAAAAGGATTTTAATTAAAGGGAAAAAGAAATTAAAAGAGCACATCCGTTTATGCACAAGATTCAAGGCTGCACTAGGTTGCTCAGTAAATCTTTACGATTCAATAATGCACGAAGGAAGTATCTATCTCTCAGTCGGAATTATTGACCACCGCACGGATAAAAATATTTTTGTGTTTTTATCTATTTCAAATCTTTATTTTATTTTATTTTTGAAAGGATAAAAGGAACAAGGAAAAATTATTTTTATATTTTGGTATTTTTGGATTTTTGTTATTTTTTGGATTTTTATTATTTTTAATTTTTGTCTCCCTGTTGGTGAATAATAAAAAATGACAAAGACATATATTTTATTTTTTTTTATTTTTATTTTTTACTATCTGTGATTCATTATTTTATTATTTTATTACAAAAATTCTAAAAGGAATGAATTTGAAAAAAAAAAAAAACTTAGTCCAATGGTTCCGAAAGAGTTTCGAAACTTTGAATATCAATAGACCAACATTCTCTATTAAGCAAGATTGGCATGGTTATGAATAAATAACTACATTGGTGGACCAATTAAAAAAACTTAAAGGGACCACATAGAGAAAAAAAACTAGCACGGGACTCAACTAAGCAAAACCACATAAAACAAAACAAAAAAAACAAACTCACGTAACGTAAACAAGATTAAAGTAATAGGAATCTTTAGAGGAATATAGCCAAACACAACATGATTACCCCAATACCTTTCCTTGTTTACGTTTAAAAATTTCCAACCACTCACATAAAATGATAACATATAATAATCTAAACCCACACCAAACTTGGAATACTATGCCGATGATGAATGCTATACTATATGTTAAAGTGAAATGGCAAAAGTCTTGAATCTACTGGCAGCCACTAGCTATAAAAATAAAAAAAAAAAAACTCATCACTTACCTGCCACATGCACTCACACACAAACGTAAAGCAAAAACCACACTAACTAAAAGTTAACATAGCAATACAGCAAAAATAAAAATCCATAAAGTAAAGGAGAATGGTCTGGTACGTGGAATACGGGTTTAATGAGTTGGGTTCCCATTTTTTACAAAGGCTGTAAACACACACACACATCAACGCAAAGAGAGACCTAGAGAGAGATAACCTGATGGAGAAAGAGGGAGTGGCGGAGATGCTGTCTTGGTTTCAGAAGCAGTGAGTAGTGGCTGTATCTAGGCGGAGGAGCTCTTGGCGGGTTAACGGAGCAAGGATGCGAGGATGGTTAGACGGTGCGCGACTGGTGGGGCGCTGCTGGCGATGGCGTGAGGTTTTGCGCGGAGGCAGGCTGAGGTGCGACTAAACTGGTGCTGCTTGCGCGGAGGGGGAGGCCGCTGTCACGATGTGCTGGTTCTCACAGCCTTATGGATAGATCGCGTGGAGCTGGCAGCATTAAACAGGAGAAGTTCTGGTTCACGGTTTGTGACGATCAGCAGAGCGGATGCAGTCCGAGGAGTGCGCGGCTGGAAGAACAGATCTTTGGCGATGTGTGGATCTTTGCGCGAGTGGGGACTGCTAGTTGCGATGGGTGCTCCGCCAATAGAACCATGGCTGGTTCCTCTTTTCTTCTTCCTTTATGAGGGTGACATTGGGTTTCTCTGTAAAATTTGAAGTTTGATTTTTTATTGGACTTAGTTCTAACTTTGTTTGTGACTTGATTTATGGTTTTTGGTTTTTATTTTCTTGTCTTGGCTTTTAAGGGTTGATGCTGAATTTGTGATTTTGTCTTTGGTGTATGGTTTTGTATTGGTTTGGCTATGGTTTTGAATGTTGGCTTCTGGGTGATGGGTGGGTTTGTGTGTGATGGTGATTGTATGGTTCAAAAAGATTCCCCCCCTTTGTGTCTCTGTTGGTTAAAAGGATTTATGAGCCCGGGGTGATCATGGTTTTTTAGAATTTGGTCCGGCCTCCTGGTTCTCTTCCTCTGAAGTTGCTTTTGTAAACCAAGTTTTATCTCGTACTGCTCCGGGTGAGGGAAATTAATAAACTTTGTTGCCCATGCTTCTGCAGTTTCCCCATCACGCTTTGCTTTAGTGTTTTAGCAGAGTGGAGTTCAGGAGATGGGCAATGCAGGGAATGGGGGGAAGCACCATGTCTGTCACTTTCCTTTTCATTATATGTTTTTGTCATGGAAAAGGACTGATACAATGTAACTTTAATGAATTCACTATTCCTCGTCACAAACTCGAGACAAGTACCATGTCAAGAAGGCCCGGACTAGTTTTTTTTTTTTTTTTTTTTTTTTGCATTTGTTTATTTATAAAGAAATAAGAAAAATGAGAGATGCAGTTTTTGTTTTATGTGTCGAACAAAAATTGAGTGTTCACAATATCGATGCCTATTTATCATGCTTAGATAATCATATATCATGACATGCTTGTGTAATGGTTCTAATCTCTTAAGCGCTTAATCTAAATTTCTTATCCATTAATATGCTAAAGAAATTAGCTTACATCTATATCCATGATTAGCATTAGCAAGTATCCTTAGGAAGCACAAAATCTCTTCACTGTTGCTTGGATACTCATACTCAATTGATGTGCTTAGATATGTATATCTTGCTTAAAATTCCTGTCTTTATAAAACACATTTTCTTTAACACACATATGAGATATTCTGTTTAATCTGATCAAACATAGTTGTGAATAGTTTATGAGGACGTTCAGAAAACTATTTTTAAATGCTTCTATTTCAACTATGATCAGTTTGTAGCCTCAAAATCATCTTGGGTGTGCTGAGCTCATAAATTATATAATGTGTTATACTCTGAATCATATGATGTATCAGTGAGAAAAAATTCATAGTTTGCATAAACACATATCAGTTTTGAGAAAAAGTTTTCAAAAGTATTTCATATTCTGATACTTATGCAAAAATTTCCTAGCTCATAACAATAAGCTCGCGTGTGTTTAATGCTCTGATAAAATTGGGTTTGATCCCAAACGAGCTTTAGAAACCTTAAATAATAATATGTTGATATCATTGATATCAACATTTCTCTGAGTGTCAGAAACTACATTTGTATCAGTTCAGTTCTCTCATGACATGCTCTATTTTGATTTTCATACATCTTTGAGCATCTATCTTAAAAAAGGCTTAGGAAAAGAATATGCTAAATAAGGACTCTAATCAAATAATATCACAAGTATTACTTGTTTGTTATTTACTCAAGCACATCTAAATTTTAGAAAGTCTTTTTCATAACAATTGAGTCAGGCTATTGGTGCAATAGGACTTAAACAATGACTTCTGCTTTAGTATCTTTGTGATACAATCTCAAGAAGTACTTTGATTTAAATCAAAAAATATCATCATAAACCAAACAGCTCTGATTTGAGTTAACTTAAGGCTTTAAAATTTTCTTGAATACATCCAACTATGCCTTAAGAAAAGGACTTACTAAAATTTAGAGTCTGTAATGTTTTGAAAGAACATTTCTTATCAAGATACATTTCATTATATTTCTTGCAACATCTTTTCAAAAGATTTTCTTCAAATTGGTTTGTCATCATAAAAAAAATGGGAGATTATAAGCTCCAGAACCCTTCAGAAAGTATGAGCTTTAATGTTTTGAATGGAAACAAAGCCAATTTAAAGAAAATATTTTGAAGAATGACTAATGTCTACCTTGAGTTTCTTGACTAAGCAAAATAGGTATTTACAAAGTGCATAACACGGACTTGAGTGAGAATAATTTCACTATACATGTGCAAACATGTTTTATCTCATGTTAAGAGTCTGAGCTTAAATGAAGTGAATATTATATTGTGTAAAGTATGCTTACATGCATCCAGGAATGAAGGAAATCAAAGCAAGAATAAGAAACCAAGGAAAAGGTCTTCAGAAAGTAGCACAGGACATCAGAAAGTACATTGAGAATGAAGATATCATACAAAATCTTATACCAATGTGCTACTCAATCTTCAATCATCATAATCACAAATCTTTCATATTCATAAAGCCTAGATTGAAGATTAGATGATCAAAGAATTATCAAGGAACTGCCAGCACATGTTAGAAAGCTTACTTCACGGCGAAGCGTTGAACGCTACAAGAAAAGGAGGGAAATTTGAAGTTCAAATTTCAAATCTCAAATCAAACCCAGTTTGATAACTGGTATGTCATCTCTTCTACTTATTTGGTCAACCATTCCAAAGCTTCTAGAAGGAGGAGTTCAGAAACTATGTTTAGAAAGTAGAAAAGAAGGTTTTGAAGGGACATAAAAAACCTCAATAATACAATAGCTTCTACTACCGATGTGACAGACTATCAACCTACTCTTCTAGATTGCTCTTCCAAGACTCAATGGATGATCTACACGTGTCACTTGAAGATCTAATCAAAGGCAATGGTCATGAAGTAAGACTGCTATAAATGGAGATGGTGAGCTCAAACGCTAATGAGAGAATTGAAAACACAAGAGTGGAAACTCTAGAAAAATCTCTCCACACTTCCAATGTTCTTCATATCATAAAATCAGTTTCCTTGAAGTGTAAAAATCTTCTTTCTATGTTTCTTAATGATTTGTATGTTCTTCTTAGGAAGAGATGTTAGAAGGAAGTCGCTCATGTTTCCCATGTCTGTTTTATTGAATATTTGTAAGAAAACTTGAGTGTATGTTAGTTTGAGTGGCAACCCAAACACATAACCTTTGTATCCTTGATCTAGTAGTGATCAGTGAGACATAGCTTGGAGAGGCTAAGATAAAACTACTTGCAGCATAATAGTAGAAGTGTTCTATTCATTACGGTTCAATTTGAATAGGCTAGGAAGAAGTACTTGCAAAACGGTGGTAGAGGCGTTCTACTCATCATGGTTCAACTTGGAGAGGTTAGGAAGAACTACTTGCAATATAGTGGTAGAGGCATTATACTCATCATGGTTCAGCTTGGAGAGGCTAGGAAGAACTACTTGCAATATGGCAGTATGGGTTGTCTACTAGTCACGGTTCAGCTTGGAGAGACTGATACAAGACTACTCATTTTAGCTTGGAGAAATTGGTATAAAACTACTCAATTCAGCTTAGAGAGGCTGGTTCAGAACTACTCAGTTGTGACAATAGGGGTTGTCTACTAGTCACTGGTAATAGCTTAGGAAGGCTACGGTAAAGACTATTCAGTTTACTTTCTTAGGTTGAGAAAGTTGTTTTAGTGAAATCTCAACATATGTTGAGTACTAGATGTAGTTAGCTTTGGCCGAACTAGTATAAAAATATTGGTGTCATCTTTCTTCTCTCTGATCTCTTATTTTTATGTTGTACGATTTGTTTTTATAATAGCTAAAATGCTGTTAAAGCTGCACCATTATTAAAATGCTTCAGTGATCTACTTTCTGAAACAACTAATCATGATTCCACTGCACTTAAAGCTTAAAGCTTGATAGTTTTTTTTTTTTTTTAGTTAAATGTTTCAGATTTGAAGAAAGCACTAAAGTACGATTTAACCCTCCTTCTCGTGCACTTTTTTACCTACACCTTTTACGCATATAAGCATTGCCTTTAATCAAAGAAAAGGCAACGTCTAAAAACATTGCTTTTAATCAAATAAAAGCCAACATTCAGAGTGAATTCCATTTAACCAGAGAAAAAGGCAATGGGATAAAAGAGTTGTCTCTAGAAATATAAAATGCAATGCTTAAAATGTGTTGTCTTATAATGGAAAAATGGCAACACGTAAAAGGTTGCTAAAGCGTTGTTGTTGATGGTCAAGACAAGTGTTGCCATTGCGCCTATATATATAGGCAATGCTTTTTGCATCAACTGTTGCCTTTTTGTTCAAAAAGCATTGCCCTAGAGAGAAAGCAATGGTGGTATAGCCTATACTTGAGAAAGTGCTGCCTTTGTGTGGAAAACGTTGCCTTTGATCAATGGCAATGCTTTTTGTGTGTTTTTGCAATGCTTTTTAAGCATTGTCTCGGACCAAATTTCTTGTAGTGCAACTCATAATACTCATAAAAATCATGTTCCATGGAATAAAAACATTCAAAAGTTATGTGTACGTCAATAATGGTCCCATGTTATTTTTGTAAAAACAGTGATTTCACAAAACATGTCAAAATCATCTATCCTGGGGTGTTCATGCTCAAAAACAACATATCCATACTTGAACATATTTTCTAAAACAACTTATTATAATGACCAAAATATATGTCCATGAGCAATAACCTACTCGCTATTTGATTGCGAAAAAGCATGGTCATTGTCCACTTGACTCAGAAGAGGTGGTATGACATCTACCATTGCCATAGAAACATAAAACCACCATTAGAACATAGTTGAAGTGGAATGGGAAAGAGAGACTAAGACATACAAGCCTATGGAAACCCGTAACTTGAAAAAAAAAAAAAAAAGATATAGAAAGATGGAGAAATATGAAGACAATGCTTACTAGAATTGGCTGAGTTTTGTCATGCGAAAATAATAATAAATAATTTAACTAGGAAACAATTAACTAAATTCTAATATTAGCTGAGCTTTGTTGTAAATAATTAATAATTAATTTAATTAATACTAAGGCTACTCTTATGAATCTGATTGCTACTCATATAATAACTATTAATTAATAATTTAAATGTAACAACAATAATTGTTAACTGATTTCTACTATATGACTGAATCCTATAACGCTAAATAGTAATAATAGTTAATATTTACTGAGCAACTATGCTTGCTATGTAACTAAGTTCTAATAATAACCTGGGCTCTATCGTGAATAAATAATAATTAGGGTAGAGATCCATTTACGTATATCCCTTATGTTTTACCAAATTTCCGATTTACTCTCAAAAGGTTTTTTTTTTTTTTTTTGTGTTCTATTTATGTCTCTAATGTTTTTAAAATGTTTCAATCGTATCTTTTTCATAGAATGCACTCAAATTATAAATAGAAAAGGCTACAGTATAGGCCAAGTTATGATATTAGAAAACCACGACAAGACATAAAATGTCAAATTTTTAGTCATAATTTAAACTTTATTCACGTTTTGAAAACGTTACGGGCGTAAATAGAATAAAAAATTGGATAAAACACAAGGGAACTAATTGTAGTTTTACCCACATAATTAAATCTAAATGACACTACAATTAATTTTACTATCGTGACTGATGTTTATACGGTAACAATTAAATAATAATTTAATTGTAAATTGTATTAATTGCTTAACTATTTTATGATGACTACCTAAGTTTTATCATGTCAAATAAATAATAACCATATTTTCTAAAAGGAATTCATATTCGACTGCTTTATGAATATTTTCTGCTATTTGTATACTAACAATTAAATAATAATTTAATTGTGAGATCATGGTAATTGTTGACTTATATTCTAATAAACTGAATCATATCATATCCAATGAAATTTAAACATATTTCAGAAAACTGACATATTCTTATAATCAATCAACAAGTAATGGTCCTAGACGATTTTAGAAAATAATGATTTCTATGGAAAAAAATAAAATGGATGTTCTTCTTGAATTTTTTAGGCTTATGGTAGTATTATATACATATGAAATATTAATTTATAAAATATTTTTAATGGCTAAAATATAACCATAGGACCTACACACTCCCCATACGTTGTTGGGCGGGCATTGTCATGCCCACACAATTTTGAGGAACTAAAACAACATTTCAAACTGACATAGAATAAGAAACGATATATTATACATAACATGGAATGAAACCGGAAAGAGAAACTCTACCATATGAGCCTATGGAACAACTAACATCGTAACCTATGGAAGAAAAGGGAAGAATCCTTACTACAGTCATTGAACACTAACTGGCCTGTGAAAAAATGGCATCCCTTGCCCCGGTGTTGAGAACTAAAGCTTCCTGATCTTTAGCATTGGCTTCCTCACTGATAGTTCGGAGAAGGAAAAGAATAATCTAAGAGAAAGTGAGTGTTTGAGCATTTTCTACGGAGATAAAAAGAGAAAGAGAAAGAGAGAGAGAGGGGCAGCTACGGTTCAATGACTTGAAAATAAGACGTGATATATTTATACTGTGCATCAAAACTAACACTTTTTTATGTTGATCCATGTGAGATAGAAATCTTCTGTTTAAAATTGTGTCTCATTTTCTATTTCTCTAATTATTTATTGACATGTGACAAATATATATTATATATTTGGTAACTTATAAATTTTTAAATCTATTTTTATTCTTCATTTTTCAGATATGTGACTAAATAATTGGAGGAATAGGGAAGAGGATCCCATCAGGGACAGAGGATTTCCATCCAATTTTTGTGAACCCACGTTGTAGGGTGCCCAAAAATCTTGATTGCATGTTGCAGTGTGCTCTGGTGCCATGTTGCGTGCCTAATTGGCTCAAAAATCGTCCCATGGGCCTTCAAACCTCACCAAAACCTTATCCAGTCCTATCTTAACTAAAAATTGAGCGTCTAGCCTTGAGATATCACAATACTCATAAAATATTATATGCAACACTATACTCATCTTTTGAGTGCTATTTATTATTATTATTATTATTTACAAGATACAAAATAAAGCATACCTTATTCTATTTTTCCTCTACCCAAAAATAAAGAAAAAGAATGGAGGAAGAGAATATATGCAGAAGAAAAAGAGCTAAATGCATGCCCAACCTAAAATGTCACAGTGCAAAATATAAGGAAAACTAAGCTTCTAATATTAGCATGCAAATTATCTTTCTTTTTTCAACATGCCAATTGATCTCTAAATGGAGAGATTTCCTCAAAAATTGGAAGTCTTCTTGATCTATTTGAGCCCCATGCATTTAGCAATTGATCCAACCCTTTCACAATGTCATCTTCAAGGCCCATAACATCCATAACCTGGGGTTGGGGTAGTTTAGAATTCAATTCTGCAAGCAACTCCTCCACTCTTTTTCTGCATTGGACTTCATCTGACCCAGAAATTTTTCGTTGTAAATCATCTTCAAGAATCAAACTTGCTTCCTCATAACGTGACTACCTCATAAGGCATATATAGCACCAAGTTGCAAGCCTTGTTGGCGTCTGCATCCATCATTTGGGCTTTCTTGAACACTACCTCAGCCATCATATAGTTTGGTTTTTACATGTATGCCTAACCAAGGTTTCCCTGAGTCAAATTTTATTAAAAAAAGAAATTGTTAGACCAATTTTTATGTGGCTCTTTATTGATTAAATTAATGGCAAATCACTCAATTTTCTATAATATTATAATATGTTATCTGTTCATGCATATATGAAACAAAAAATTCACAAGAGTGAGCCACTTATAAATCAGGAAGCTTTCTAATGAAATGAAGGTACCTCTAGCTAGTTCCAAATTGGCAGTATATAATTAATAAAAGATGTGTTTGTTTAAATTATTTTATAGATTTTTTCAACTAATAAAAATAATCAATTTTTTAGAAACTACAATCCCATTTCCACTTAAAATTAAAAGTATATATATATATTAGTTTTGAGATAAAAACTTAGTTAAATAAATTTTATAAAAAGATTAATAATTAAAAATAACTTTTTTGTCATAAAATGTTAAAACAAATGCACTCTAAATGAGTGGTCCTAATATCAAAGTATCCTACTCTCTCTGATTGGAAATAACTATTCACTTGGACAAACTGATATATTAAAAATGTCCAACTGATATATTAAAAAAACTAATGTATCTGAATACAAATTGTTCTAAGCATCGTATAATACTAGTAATCTTGCAGTTTCTTGCTTGATGGATACTTGAAACTTCCTACCATGAGAGCGAGCGGTCTTAGGGGGCCTTCCATTGAAGGCCTCACCTTGGTAGATCAATATCAGCTTTCGGTTCAGTAATTCAATTTGCTCCTGTATTCTCCCACATTTCTAACATTCACAAATTAAAATTTAAGCTAGATTTGTTAACATGACTGATATATCAATTAAATTTCAACTCTGAAGCACAGGTACGGAGAAATTGGGAAAGTACCCGTACCGGGTACTTTTTAGGTACGAGTATGCGTACCTGGATACTCATGGGTATATGCGTACTTGGATATGGGTACGCTGTTTGGGTTTTTTTTTTTCATTTTCAAACATTTTTAGTTTTTTCACCTTTCACCTTTATTCCCTTCCACAACTAGCCAGTCTAAATTCCTAAGAAACTCACCTCCCCCAAAATCTCTTCTCCACTTCTCTGTTCTTCATCGCTGATCGCCGATGCGCTCACAGAACGCTTGAAGCTGGGCGACGACACGACGCTGACGGAGCTCTTAAAGCTGGCGATGGGGTGATGCTCACGAACCACCTTGCATGGTAGCGGTGATCCAGAGCAGGTGACGGCGGCTCTCTCAACAGCTCGCTGTTGTTGGACCCATGGTCATTAACTCTCTCACGCTACCTCAGAACCAAATTCACGGTTGAAATCCCTAACCCATTGTTCTTGCTTCTGTTGTGTGTTTCATCGCCTTCATTGTTTTTATCTTTTGTAAAAGAAAAGTTAATTAATTATAGTTTTTTTTTTCAGAAAAAGTACGCTGCTTTATAGATACGAATAATTTTCTTTATATGAATAAGCACTATTCATAATATTGGGATTAGAATGTGTTATATGTATTATATTATGCTAAATATAGTTTAATGTGATAAAAAATAAAATTTTTATTTAAATTGGTAGGGCAATTTTTGGAAAAACACACAATATTCTTGGGAATATTTGTATTAACTAAACACAGGAACAATTCATTGCTAAATGTATCATACAAGATTATTGAGAATTTAGCTTGTAAACCAAACACAAAAATCATAACCATTACTAGTCTTTCACTTGATAAGTCTGATTTACAGGCTATTCTTTTTACTGCTAATAAGGAAGGAAATGATGAGATTTAGACTGTTAGAGTTTGATTGTTAATTATGTTTAAATGATTGTTATGTGCTTGTGTTGAACATTGTTTTGAGTATTGTAGTATTTTCTTTTGGGATGTAATGTTGATTGTTGAACAATTTAAAATTATTTTATATTGAAATTGCTATTTTTATCATATGAAATTTATGATTATATATATATATATATATATATATATATATATATATATATATTGGCGTACCTGTATCCCATTTTTTACAAAATTTTCATACTCCATACCCATATCCGTACCGGGTACGGGGTACCGTATCCGTATCCGGTCAACATAGAATTTTAATAACATGTCCTTGTGAGTTAACACAAACTAATGGTATACCAAATAGTATTTATCCGAACATGATGGAATGAACTATATGTAATATGTACACTATAAATTTCAAGAAATTGTAGTATTATGGAATTCAAAACTTAGCCAGGTACAAATTAAAGGTACCTTGTAGAGGTCAATAAGTACATTGTCAAGTGACTCTTGGGATTGTTTGGAACAAAGACCTCTAAAAGACTTGGTGGCTTTAATAGCGGCTTCTGCTCTATCTAATTGCTTCATCACCGCAGCCATGTCCTTCAGAGCACTGTCCACTTTATCGCCAGCATTTATTGTCTTCTAGAATAATATTATTGCTGCTGCTGGGTTTTTGTCGATCAGCTGAATTTTTATGCATTTGGATGCAAGTAAATAAGAATAGTTATGCACTATGATTATGCGCCCAATTATCAAAAATAAGGAAATAAGTAAAACTAATTTGAGGGTGAATCCAAAGATAAGGCCAATTATTGTTATTTACAATTCTAATTATTCAAATATAGTCATAGATTAGAGAAAGTCCTACATGATAATACTTAAACAAAATTAGTATTATGAAGAGATTACTATATTAGCCAAGGGGCAAATTCTATGGTGCATCATTTCAATTATGGCGTGTGGGAATATTGTTTAGCATTTTCGATATTTTGAGAACTATATTTTAATGTTTCGATATGCCACCTAGATCTCCAAGCTAACCCAGATGAAGAAAATTGACGAAGGTTGATATTACATGAAAAAAAAAAAAAAAAATTAAAGGAAAATAAAGGAACCTTGAATTGGAAGATACTCTGAATCTTATAGAACCACCAAGTCAATTATGCTTTTAACTTTTACATCTACATACGATGTCTTGACATATTTACTTGAGAAACAAACAAGGGTGGCACTTTAGGATTATGTATGTATATTAATGTATATATTGGTCAATCTGTATAGTACTTTTCACTACATTTCTGTTTTGCCATCTAAATCTCTGCTACAATCCCAGTGTATGCACCAGAGGCAACATATAGTCTGGTGAGATATGTCATGAGTCTAATAATCTTTTTCAAGTTCCCAACAATCATGAACCATACTAGAAACTCAGAGAGAAGGATAAAGATGGAGGTACAATTGTATCAGTACACGAGTAGATGTAAATCTGTTTGAGAGACGAAATTGACAGTTCCCATCTTAAAAGAAAAGAAATGAACTTTTTATGTATGTAGCTAAGCGTGCTTAGCTTTGACATAAGGACTATCTCCGTAAGGGACCTCATGAATAACATGATAGAGGTCATCTTTCTTCCCTTTTGGTGAGCTCTTGTTGTAGACACTTCCTTCCATCTCTCTCTGTTACATAAAAAAGTGCACACAGGTATCTTCCTCTTTTTAGTTATACATGCAGCGTATGATGATAATTGATAAAGAGAGATTCAATGCAAATAGGGGTCTAGTCTAATAATAAAGAGTGACCAACGAGAGAAGAACATAATATATATAGACAAGAAATCAGTAACACAAACAACTATGAATCTATATGGGACTGCGTCCGCATGCCCCCTTGGGAGCATTTGGTTTCACCCTTTAACAGCTAATCAAGAGCTCCATGGCCTATCAGTAACACATGTTATAATGTGATTCAATTATTACATGACTCACTGAGTTTGTGGGTGGATTAGTGTCCCCTGCGGTCCAAATCATTCTATTCGTTTTAATATAATAGTTCACCATCCATCATATCATATGTACCTCTCACCACACCCACCAATTGCAGCAATGTATGCTAAGTGCATATCTAGAAATATTAATATGATTTCCATAATGTACATAGATTTTCTATTAATATGATTTCCATAATTTTGGAGACCAATTTTGCCCTCATAAAGAGTTTGGTACATGATAACATGTATTCTTTATATATATATATATTACTTTAATCAACATCGATTAATTGATTCAGTTAAACATATTAATTGTAATAGACATTGAATAACAAATTAATTAAAACATGATATAGGTTAAAAAAAAAAAACAGAAAGAAATAATAGTGTTCTTTGGCTTGAATTGAAATGATATATGATCATGAGGTGCCACTTTCAAGGAGAACCACAGAAAAATCACATTAATTTCTTCACGTCACAACATTTGTACGTATATACAAGGGACTTGGCTGAGAATCCAGTTTGATTCAATTGGATAACTTGTCTGAAGTGTGAACTATAATCAACTGTGCAGGTTTTCTATCCTGTCTCTGAATGGAATCTTGAATTCCCAACAAATGATTTAGTTTAATTATTTTTTGTCAAATGCTCGAAATAGTGTGTCATTGGTAAAGCCTATACTAAAGAGCACACAACAATGTTTAATTGATAGGTACACATGCAGCGAATGCAAGTGGAGAGGAACTGGTAAAAATTATATTAACTTGCCAACATAAATCACTCATCTGGAAAATGGTATTTGAAGATCTGACAACAGATTGGCAATTATACTAATTTGTTTAAGTAGTAAATTAAACACAGTGAGTAAATATCATCACACGAGGGTTGGGTTTACTAAATAATAGTTCACCAAATTAATTTTTATTTAGATTATGAAATTATCGTTTGTGGATTGGGAAAAGAAACTTTCACTAAAAAATATAAATTTAAGCAATAATTTATAGTTATAAAAATTGTTAGAAGTTTGGATTAGTCTAAACTCTTTCATGAAAGTAATAAGTTTCTATTATTTGAGTTAGAGGTTAACAGATTAAAGGAAGGATTATGAATAACTAACCCCAATTCCTTGGTAAATCAATTCACTTTGTTCACTCTAGCATATTGATTCCTCAATTATGCTTGAACAAACAAATAGTCTAAACTCACAATTCTAATCCAAAAATTCACAAAATCTAAAGATAAATTCCTAAACCTTCAGAATTATATAGTTGGTCCCTAAAGCCAGAAAATTCACAAATTTCCCAATCGATGCATGAATCCTAAACAACCCACGACAGGCCAAATCACAAACTGCAAAAAGAAAAGAAAGAATAAACTTCTAATCAATCAATTCCAACATCAAGCAACAACAACTCTCTCACAATTCATATTTCACCTTACCCCCAATAAAAAGTCTACAAAATCGTGAAGAAAAAGAAAACAAAAAAGAAAATAGGAGAAGAAAGAAGAAAAACCCCATGATTTGGAGTGCATGATGATTCCTTAATCTCACCTCATTTAGTCTTTCTCTACCTCCCCCAAATGTTGGAGAGTGTTTCTCCTTTATTTCCTAACCTAATAATGACTGAAAAGACTATTTTCAGTGTTTAAAACGTGAAAATACGAAACAAGTTGTCGTGGTGCTGAGGTGCCAGAACCAAATCTCACTTTCAGACGTGCAAGCACCCAGACCCCATAAATGGGCGCCTAGATGCCATAACACCAGCATCAAACTTATGACTTGCACTCGATTTTTCATCCTTTAGATGTGTGAACTGGATTTCGACGTCTTTTTCAAATTGAAGATTTTTCTCTTAACTTTTTCAATACCACCAAAATGAGCTCCATCCTATATGCACTGCTCCAATTATGCTCAAATCATCACAGCAAGGTCCAAACACATCACACTTGGATTTCTCATTCAAAATGACTTCTTATTGATATTATTCCTTCAAAATACCATCAAATTCCACACATGAGAGATGTCAATTATTATGAACATGAAAAATGAAAATCAAAGATAAACAAAATCTCAACAAAAAGGAGAATGATTTTAATTAAGAATGTCCATGTTGGGAAATAAGAAAAACTCAAATAAAATAGCTTAAAATCTCAAGATCCTAGCAAACTTTGAAATGCATTGTGCGCTCAAATAACTCTATTTCATAAAGTTATCAACATGTCAAAAGTATTAGGACATCCACTTTATTACTCTTGGATATAGTAGTGGTCAAATAGCACTACTCTATACAAAATGACATACGATGCGAAAAAACGCATATACGAACACTTGAGTGAATCATCCTAACCGTTCACCACAGTTTTATCTTTTGCTTTAATTTATTATTTATTTATTAATATTTAAAATAATTGCCTCCCCCATTTGTCCACTTTTAATCAAATATTTTGTTCCATATACCGATGCTTATACAATTTTGTTACTGGAACACCACCAATACACACACCTACGCTTCCAAAGTACAAGAAGATGCCAAAATAAGTGTAATGACAAAACTTAAAATTTTCAAAAGTGTAAAATATTTTTAAAAAAAAATACCTATTCTTCTCATACCTTTTCTTCTCTCTGTCTGTCTTTGTTGTCGTTCTATCTCTCTTTCCTTCACAACTTGGTTTCTCATCTCATAACAAGAATAAGAATCACCCAATTTTCCCCTTCACAAAAGCAATCTTCACACATGAAGGCTAAGCTCACCTCATTTTTCTTCTTCTATTTCACTTCTCGTCATATCTTCTAACGTGGTTTCATTAAGATTGTCTTTGTATAGCAAAAGAACTGAATGAAGAATGGTTTTGTACAAACCAAATATTTGTTCTTATACTTGGAAACTGGTGTTAAAACTTGTAAACAGGTGTTAAAAACTTATAAATTCATGTTAAAAACTTGTAAAATAGTTGTAAACAATTGTGAATTGGTTATAATTTTTTTGAAACTAGTGGTATGAATTTCTAATTATTGGTAAGTACATTGAAATCAATTATAAATAATAATTTAAAACTGACACTAGAAACTTATAAACTAGTATTAAAAACTTGTAAATCAGTGTTAAAAACTTGTAAACTAATGGAAATCCTATAAACTTATGTTGAAAACTTATAAATCAAGTGTAAAAAACTTATAAACCCGTACTGAAAATTTGTAAACAAAGTTTAAAAAACTTGTAAACTTGAGCTAAAAACTGGGAAAATTTGGAAGCTCTTGATTAAAACTTGTAAACCAAGTGCAAAAATTTTGTAAACCAGATATAAATACTTATAAATCCGTTAAAAAAAACTCATGCTAAATAGCTGTAAGCTACTACTAGCAAGTAGTAAAAGAATAGACAATCATTTTTCTTAAGAAAATTGAAAATACGAGAAAAGTAATAAAAAAAAAAAACCTTGCTGTTGGCTTGATGAATGAGCTGTTGAAAAGATCGTTAGGTAAGTTAATTAGTTTTATTATTGTTATTTTATTATTCTGTTTTGCAAAATTTTTTAACATGGGTTTGCAAATTTTTAACACTAGTATGCAAGCTTTTAACACCAGTTTACAAGTTTCTAACAGAAATTTCAAGTTATTCAGAATCAGTTTCAAGATATTTACCAATAGTTTAGAAATTTGTACCATCAGTTTCAAAGTACTGATAATCGATTTACAAGTATTTACAACTTTGTAATATGGGTTTACAAATTTTTAACACCATTTTACAAGTTCTAAACATCAGTTTCCAAGTATAACAAAATACAAGAAATTAACTCAAAGGCAATGTTTTAAAAACGTTGCCTAAACACACAAAAAACGTTGCCTTTTCTCAAAAGCAACACTTTTCGACCAAAGACAACGTTTTTCAGGGGGTTGCTTATACTGGCATTACCTTTTCTCTAAGGCAATGGTTGACAAAGAAAAGGCAACGGTCTGTGCAAAAACGCGTTGCCTTTGATGTATTAAAGGCAACGCTTTTGTTGCCAATTAAAGGCAACAGTTTTTGCACCTTTTATGTGTTGCATTTTATTTCGATTTAAGGCAACGCTTATTAAGGCAACGCTTTATAAGCGTAAAAGCGTTGCCTTTTCTTTGGTTAAAGGCAACGGTTTATCACGTTGTTTTTTCCTATTGTTTAGGCAACTTATGAAAAGTGTTGCCTTTTCTAATATTTTAGGCAACGCTTTTAAAACGTTGCCTTTTAAAGCGTTGCCTTTTTTGACATTTTTGCCATCAATTGAAAATGGTTGCTTCTTCTCAATTCTGATTGTATTCTCACAACACTTTTTTTAGTCTCAAATTTGATATTCTTAAAAACAACCCTTTTCTAATATCCAATTAAACTACACACACACACACACACGCACAGATATATATATATATATATATATATATATATCATTTTTTATACAAATTAGAAATTAAATCACATTAATTTTGAACAAAAAATTAAATAATCAACTAAGCAAAGAACTAAGTAAACTATGTCATCTTAAGCATATATTGTAGTCTATACTATTGGTTGATACACACAAGTCTAAATAGAAACAAGTCCAACTTTAAATCAAAATAGACAAAGTGATTATATTTAGTTCACAAAATTAAAGGACATTAGTTATAAGAACTTGACACAACAAAATATCTATAATATAGTTCATCATAATCGCATCAATTGCATGCTTTATTTCCTTTGTATTAATCCTCCTCTTGCACACTCATGATGCTATTAGAAGTAAGAGTCCTGCAAATGTTCATAAAAACATTTTAAGCAAAGAAAAAGCAACCCCAAACACAACGTAGACCAATCTTGGAAATACATAAATTGATGAACAATAAAATCAAATTAGTACCTAAATTCAAACCTAAGCGAAAGCCTCTATTCGCAAAAGATCAAACAACAGCAATAGCAAAGCACAAAGAGCAAAGCCACAATTTTAGTAACAACACAAATACTAAACCTCAGTAGAACCTACAGAAATAACAAATGGAATAAAATTGCAGCACTAGCCGATCAAAGTAGTTAGCAATAAGGTCTTAAAGCCCGGGTATGATGAACCTCTTCAATTTGTGATAATAGATAATTTCTCCTTTCTAAGATTCTAAAGAGTATTTCATAATTCAGTGACCAAATTATATGCAACGAGAAAGAATGGAAATAATTTAGGTTTATAAAGAAATGATAAGATATGCCAGGATAAGCAAAAAGAGAGCACCTGAGAATAAACATATGCATCTTAAAAATAATCTAAAAAGTACTATAAAGGTTGCTAGGAGTAGTAAATAAATCAATGTGCAGTAAGAATACTAGCAAAGCCACTGAAAGCATCCATATCTACAGAGAAATGGATTATGGATAAGTTGCAAGGTTCTAAAACTATAAAAAAAAAATAGATGTTAGAACTTAATACTAACATAGATAGCTAACAAAGCCACAACACCAGCTTCTATGAGCTCCATTGTCAAAAATCAAAAGTAGCAAGCCCATAGCTATGTCAGCTAGGACTACCTACTAGAAGGGTTTCCAACTTTGCCTTAATTAAACTAAAACTATCATCTAAGAACCTGAAGAAAAAATGCAGTGAAAGCCGCATACATGCATAATAATTAAATAAAGCAATCATTAAATAAATGAAAATGGTTTGATGGATGATAGAAAGAATCTAGGTAGCAAGGCCAACAAACAGGGAAAGCACAGTCATTGCAAGCAACAAAGGACTCCCCATCTTCCGTAATTTCTACCTCATCCCCACAAATCTGACATACCTGTCCACTCAATTCTTAAACAGACTTAATTTGATACAAACCAAAGGGAAAAGAGGCGGTATTTATGGCTTTGAGTTTTTTAAGTGTGCAATTTTTCTTAAAACTAAAGGAGGTATTTGGCACATAAGCATGACCCTGCCATTTGATATAAAGGGAAGCCTCGCTTTGGCATGTGGTAATGAAACTACCATAGGCATCTCAAAGTTTACTATTTGATTAAAACGTTCAGTGTGTGTAGGCATGTGAATTCAATATGTCTGATAATGAGGCTTAAACGTGTTCTATGAATTTACAAATACTATCCCCTTATCAATCACTTTCTTCTTTATAAGTGTATAAATTTTATCCTCACATTATTCTACAAATTATTAAAAAAAAAATCATATATATACATAAATATTATCAACAAAATCTATCATTAGTTTTTTAACAACTAATATGTCACGGAAATGGCATTTCTCAAAATTCATAGTTGCTAAGTGAAATGTGAGAATAACAACTTGCCAAACCAAGTATCACAATCCAACTTGACCAGAAAATCTATCAGACAATGTTTAGGCATCAAAGATGCCAAACCAAGTATCACAGTCGTAGTTGCCCAGGCATCAAATAGCTATGTACCAAAAGCCTTCTAAATGAAACAACTTGCCAATAAGATTTCGCAATGATAAAATTGTGACCTATCAATAGGACAAAAATTCAAGCACTGCCTCTATTACAAAGAGGAGCTTGACATAAAGGAAGAGAAAGAGACATTTCATTTTATATATCCCTGGAAAGCTCCTCATATGTGAAAAAATATAGCAATTGATAAGCGACAAGTGACATTATTCCGATAAATGTTTATGCTTGACAATAAAGAATGACCAAGCTGTATCATATTTAGTTTAATCTAACATTTTAATTCAAAGATAAATCATAATTCTCAAGAGCAGAAGCTCAGAAGCAATTTTGTTTTAAGTCAAACTGTTTAGGGGGTAAGTAATATTTAGAATTCAATAATAATTTAACAACATTAAGGTAGATGCTAGCCACCAACAGGAGCGTGACCCTTATCCTCAACTATTAAATGAAATGCATAAAGACAAAAATGGCGAAAGGTGAGCACTGAAGCTCATCAAAACTCAAACATTTGTTGCCATTAAAGAAAAGCCAAAGGCACAAACATGTACGTGACATGCCACCAACAACAAAGAAAATAAAAATGAAAAATAGAAAAAAAACAAATAAAGAAAAAAAAAGGAAAAATCTGCATGTATCACGAGATCAGAAGACAATACACACAAATTTGGAGCAAAAAACAGTGTTAAAAAACCCTATTCTTAGTGTTGCCAACAAACCCAGAACAAGGTTCAAAAAAATTAAATACAAAAGAAGTGATGAGAGCAAATGCGAAAGTAAAGAGATTGGAATGGAAGCTTACCTGTGCATTCTCATTGGCATTGATGAGCATGAACTCGTTCCTGTTACTCATCAGCATTAATAAGCACATTCAAACCTAAATTTTAACCAGCCATTTTTGTTGCTCACCTGACTAGGAAAAACCAAAAAATGGCTTAAATGTTGCAAGTCTAGACCAATACCTTCCCCTCCAGAATGCTCAATACTGTCCAGATTTTAGAAAACAGACCATGTGTTAATAAAATTGAAAGGGTAAAAAGTAGGAAACATATGACATGTAATATCACACTTAAAACAGTTTTTCATCTGAAAACATTTTTTTTTTGCAACAATCACAGAGCGACAGGTAAAATGTTTGTTGATTCATTTTCTTTTCCAAGTGTATACTTCCCATTCTCAAGCCAAACAATATTCCCAGCAACCAATACCCCTATTAATAGTCCAAAAATAAGCCAACAGCAGATACAATATCCAGTCATTCCCAGTAAAACATAGACCAAATCAAAAATCATCACCATCAACAATCCATCTCAGATTTTTTTCTAATTAATAATTAGGCCTTACTATTTCTAATTATCAAAACAACAGATAAACATAGGAAAATGTATGAAATAAAATTTTCAATTCATATACGCCATTTAATAAATACAAAACAATAAATAAAGTAAAATGTCATAATAGTAATAATAATAATAATAATATCAAACATAAAATAATAAAGTCTAGAGCAGGACATAAATGATCGCAAGTACCTTAGTGTCATGAATATCTAGCTCCTCAGCATCACTAGTAGCGTTGTCATCGTCATCATCTTTATCAGAGAAAGAAAGGGAAAAAGAATCCCACATTGCCCTAAAATCAAGTGGTGTTGGAACTAATATGGGGGGAGGAAGAAGGGTGATGCTACTCGCTTCTATCAGCTTGAAGTAAGCATGCATCTGATTCATCTCCACGTACTACTACTGCACCTTCCTCTGCATCCTCGATGCCACCTTTTTCTCAACCTTTTTTTCTATCATCTTGGCTCATTTCTTCTTTCATGTGACCTCTTTGCTGTTCCACATCATCTCATTTTGCTTTCGTAGCTCCTCATTTAGGGCATGAACTTGAGTGCAGACCATGTCCTTCATTACCTTAAGAGCAAGAGAAGTGGCATCCCTAATCCCAGATGCAGGGGACATTGTTTATGCAAAGCGACCCCTCATGCTATAAATGTGATCTTTATAAAGGCCACCCACCATCACTAACCATAGAGCGTCCTTATCAAAGGACTTTTGTTCCTTAGTGGAAGCAGCTTCCAACCTCTAAACATACTCACACTACAATTTAATTCAGACAACTATTAGTTACAAATATTTTTTAAGTACTTAATTAGAAAATATAATTAGTAACAATACTCACATATGTGACCTCAGTGTGTATATCAACCCACGCTAATTTATCATGCTTACAGGTTTCTGTCTCCTTAAACACCTACCCTTGTATAGATAGTCTCTTCAACGTCTTTTGCTGCAATTTCAATTTATAAACTAATCAAATTCAATTGATAAGTTATACAAAAAAAAAAGCTTAAAATCATAATTGATCACTAACTAAATTGGCCCTAGTGTCTACCAATGGCATGGAGCCACCACCAGCAGGCAATGAGCCACCCATGGTAGATGCCCTATTTGCCTTGTTCTTTAATGAGAAGTTTTGAAACTATGGCACATGCCAATATTCTTGCAAGGCATGCAGGAAGTAAGGTGCTATCCATTATGTAACTGATAGATCCTAATGGATCTCTTTGTATATCTATCACAATCGCTTTGTAGTATGGCTCTTCTAGGCCTTAAATATCATCTTGTCCTATGGGGAATGGAAAAGTCGCTCTACATTTATAGAAACTAGCTAATACATGTAAAACATTAGAGTTCAAATAAGACGTTAAATGAATTAATTGATTTTTATTACTTTCCAATCCTTGTACCACTTCTCATTTGTTTTCTTAGGCAACTTACCAAATATGAGATAAGGTGCATCATACATTTTTTAATGGTATCTAGTGGATGCCCTTCATGGTAGATGCCAACTGGACATATGAACATATATAATATAAAATATAATGACAAACATAAAATAAGAAAATTATAAGTTAACATTCGCATGAAATAAATTCAAACAATTTATTTCATAAATATCTTACGAAATGGATCCATCCCATCTCAGAATAGGGAGCAATCTTGGGGTTGCCTATGTTTGTGACTGCTACCCAGAGAATACAGTAGCAATGACAATATCCCTTATGTGCTATGTAAGGGACAACAAAGGGGATATAGTCGCAAGAACAAGCTGGGAAGCATGCTATACTAGAGGAGGGAGGCACATACCTAGAGTTTGACACCATGATGTACTACTCCTGCCCCCTGGGTTGGTATATATGCACTCTAGCTAGCATGGAGATGGAAGCTGGAATGGCAGATGAGGGATGTTGCCACTACCACTACGACCAATATGCTGGGTAACACCTTTCTTTCCCTTACCTCTACCTACTATATCTGAATGAAACATAATACATGTATCAATAAATATCACAATTAAAATAAAACAAGATCAATAACACATAACACATAAATGTCATAATATAGAAGTGTTATTCACCAAATTAATTTATCTCATTTACTCTGATAGATCAGGACTAGCACTATTATTTTCAAATGAAATGTCATCCATGAATTCTTATTCCTCATTTTAAGTTGTGTCATCCTTTTCATTTGTTCTTAAAGCTTGGGTAGGAGGGTCAATTATTTCAACTTCATTCAAAGGGTTAGCTAAGGTTAGGTGGATGGTTGTGTCTATTACTACACGTGAAGGGATTGAGTCATCAATTTGATATGCATTCTCTTCAACTACATCTTCAGTTTCAATCCGACCACTTGGTTTAGCTTTTATTGCAATCCTCTAACTCTTATTACATTTTTCAGGGTAAGATAGAAAATAAACTTGTCTTGCAATTAGGGTAATGATGAATAGGACAAAGGCTCTATATCTTTTGGTACGATTAATCTCAATGATGTTTTACTAGTTATGTTTACTTCTTCTTGTTAGATGTGTTGGATCAAACCATTCACAGTTGAATAAGACTACCCTTTTGATAGGTCCACTGGCATACTCTAACTTAATTATTTCCTTAATTTTCCCATACCAATCACATTCACCAGCACTTGATCCCTTTTAACACTAACCCCATCTTTGTATGTTTTTCTCCCACTACACAATTCCATGATTTAGAATTTGTACTCATTAACATAATAAATTGACCAACTATAAGCTTTAATTTTCAGACCATGGGCCAAGTTATATAGGTGAATATCAATTATACCATTACTAGGATCATGCACTTAAATATTCCATGGAAGATATCAAATTGAACAACAAGGATTAAATCAAATAACTAACACATACTAGTAAGCAAAACTACATGACGTATGTAAGATTTGAACCATAATGGAAATTGATTAAGGCATTGGTCACCATATAACTTGTGAGGAAAAAAATTAAAGCAATCATAAGTCACTTATGTTCTAAAAGGTTGCACCTCATCACAATTTATCAAGATGTGCAAATATGTAGCATTTGTTTCATCTCCTAAGATCCATCGTTCTTTGCTTTTACCAGCAGCATGACTAGGTTGGTTGAATATGGACAAAGTTAGTGCAATAGAGCTTTCCCTCTATCATCATTTCAACCAACCTGAGTTCTCCTTGACTAAACATGATGTTTGAAATAATAGGAGCAAAAATTTGATATCTCCTTTAAGATGTATCCCTCACATATGGATCCCTCAACTTGAGCTATATTTTTCACAGTTCTTTTTAACCTTATAATTTCCCTCTGAAATAGATACATCCATCTGTGTTGTACTATTCTACAAACATGTGCTTCATACACAAAGTGTATGGCAAGAGCTCCATGGAATCAGAGAAACTGGGGGAAATATTATCTCTAATTTGCACAAAATCACAGGATATTTTTCTCCATCACCAACAGATCATCAACTCTAAGACTGGGTGAACATAGGTCTCTAAAGTACTCACTTAGCCTTGTTGATGGCTTTCAAACATAGTTAGGTAGTTCCCTAAATGCAATAGGAGAAGACACTTGATGAATACAAGATAATCATGACTTTCATCCCAAAAACCTTTGTTGTGGAACATTCACACAACAACCCAAGTTTAAAATGTAATTATCAGGCATTTTCAAGTGTTGCATCCACTTACACACATCTTGTCTTTGTGGTAAGCTCAAGGTGTAACTTGCCTTTGGCCTTGACCATTGATCATATAGGAGTTGTTGAAATTTCAATTCAAGATGCCTACAATTCTTTTCCAAATCATGTCTTGCGTCATCATTATCTTTGGTTCAATTAGTGTCCGTCACGATGTTCATCATATTGTCAAACATATTTTTCCCCATACTTGACATCTAGACAATGGTGAAGTAAGTTATCCATTGAATATGGCAGCTGATGGAGGTTGTCACTACTTCCTCAAATTAGAATTAAAATAGGAAAATTAAGTCCAAATAGTAAATGCACCAAAACTATAGTTAGGATATAACTCAAGTCATCTCTTGATAAGGCTATGTCATTTAGATGGAAATTGGGGGGTTTTGATAATTTAATTGAAACAATTAAAAATAAAAAGGAAAATTCAATAATTAAATGCACTAGTGCAAGATATTCCCATAATTAGAATTAATTATCATAGTCCAAATATTGAACACATTAGTAGCTATTAGTAAATACTTATTGGCAATTATAATAGTGATTAATAAACCTCTAGAATTTTACCATTGCAAATAACTAGTAAATGGGGCCCTAATTCATTAGAAATCACATTGAATTAATATACCAATTGCTATAGCCTAACTACCAACAAGAAAGTTAATTTTAACATTCTCTTTCAAACATAAACCAATTGATCATCAATTTATTGCCAAAGAGTTTCTCTAAATGATGATCACCAATTTAGTTATTCTAATAAAAATTATAACAATCGCAACAATAATGATGAGAATAGAAACTTCAGAACACTGAGAAAACTAATGCATTCAATAGAAAAAAAGGGTCTCAAATTTAATCCTAATGAAAACTACCCTCTATCTCTAGAGGATTAAAAAAGTAAAATAAAGAGTACCTAAAAAGATGACAATGATTTGAATTTCTACCATAAACTTCGCATTTACAAGGCTTTAATCACGACACAAAAAATGGTCATGACGTTCTATGGATACTTAGGCCATCCTTTCTAAGCATTCTTAAGATGCCTACTTGATGCCATTAGTTCCCAAGCGCACAATACAAAGGACACTGAGGTGATCAGACCTAATGCTTATGCTAAGTGAACTAGTAACTAACAATATGTAAGTATAACAATCATGCATCTCTAATCCTATAGTCAATCATATAGACAAATTAAAAGGGTAACAACTATCGTTCTATGCATCAAGAAGCATAGTCAGTCCAATCCTCAAGCTCTAAAAGGATAGAACTACTCTGATACTAAAATGTAACACCCTTAATCTTAACCCTCTTAATGCTCAAACCGTGTTAAGGTTTAGCTTTAGTTATTACATTCTAGTCTCATAAATTTTTTGAATAAAATAAAATATAAAGAAAATAGCAATAATAATTTTTTTTTATGAAAATCAAACTAGAAGCCTTGCACATAGATAAATCATGTATAATATTTCGTTTGCGGAAGCTAACTAATATATTCACAATTGCATACGAATCATCCAATGTCTGAATAATATAAATATTATAAATACATAAATAAATCAAACAGTATGTCATAAATACCAAATAAGTAGCAAGAACAATAAATATTTTCTAGCTAATAGTGATTCGGTAATTAAGTACTTTAACTTCTAAAGGAAGTGTAACTCATCTAAATAAGCCTCATGGACTAAGATAAAATCCTAGCTACTCTCATAATTAAAAATAAAATCCTATCTACTTTCTTTGAACATGCTCTTCCAAAGGATCTTTAGTTACTTGCTTATTGTCTGGAGATGTTGCGAAAATAAAATGGGGTGAGAACTCAAAAGTTCCCAGTAAAACCCTCAAATAAAGTGTCATTGAATCATCTCTAGCCACCTTGGTTTATTTTTAAAAAGACATGAACATATATTAAAATTCAATAAATAAGTTTCAAAAATCTTTACCTGAGGTAGATGTATCTTTTAATATGGTTTTTCTTAGCATGGATGCAATATTATATTTCATGTACGCATGACAATATAAATGAACATACATATACATATAAAATTATATTTAGTGGCATAAATTATGTAATTTAGTCTCTTTGTTTACTTTCTTTTTCCTTTATTCATCCTTTTCTTTACACTTCTGTTTCTTTGTGCTCTTTCTTTATACATATTTTTCTTTATACATCTCTTTCTTTATTGACCTCTTTCATTATACATATCTTTCAATTCTTTATTCACCCAATTTAGCCAATCACTGGGGTAATGAGCTTATACCAAAAGCCAACAAGACATCATTGACAAATGCATTGGGGATAAACAAAAGTGTTAGAACAGTGAGGATCACCTCTTTCTATCGAGGATTATTTCCAAATCAGTGGGATTTAAGACTAATATCTTTAACATTTTATATCACATCAATACTTTAACAGTAGGGATAGAGTCCAACATCTTTAACATTTTATATTATATAAATACTTTATTAGTGGGGACAATGTCCAACATCTTTTCATATCACATTAATAACTTATTAGTGGGAATAATAAAATTAAACATAACATACATATTAGCATTTGGCTTACAACATATGCAGATTTTTATTACTATTACCTAACCAAATCATACATCAATTCATAAACTGTCAGAACCATGTAGTCTCTCAATACACAAATAAGGTTGAATTATGATACATGCAATCTAGCACCAAACATTTAATCACATGTGCATGCTCATATCATAAATAACATAATATCCTTTCCATAGATTTCATATCAGGCAATTATTTTTATTAATCATAAACAATTATAGTCATCATAATTATCATTGTTTCATGCCAATCACACTTTCATAGGCTTGGTTATACAAAACACAACACTTAACACCACTTGCACTTCATTTACTCCACTGATACAATACAGACTGCAACTTTCAAGAAAGTTGGTTTGAAAAATAAATCTAAAAATATTATTTAATGGAAAAATTCCTGAAAAGTTCAGGGATGTACCTCAACATATTAAAATTCCTGTGTCGAAAATTTGGGTCAAAATGAGATCTTAGATATATATGATTAAAAATTTGTACAAATTTAGTGCTTCGAACACATTTTTCAGCAATATATAACAAATTTTCTCGAATTTTAGACCATAGAAAAACATCCTATAACTTTCCACAAAAATTCATAGGAAAACCTCAACATGTTAATAATACCATGTAAAAATTTCAGCTTAAAACTCATTCATTTGTTAGGGTAACAAAACATAGAAAAATATACAAATTACTAGAACAAGTGTAGGGAGCTTACAGGGACAATTTCGGTTTTGCAATTGTTAAGGATAGTAAATTATCATGTTTGCTCTCATAAAAAATTCATTGAATAGTCCCACATGTTAGCTATATCCCATAAAATTTTCAGATCAAACTCTCATCCATAGGTAAATTTAAAAATTTATTCAAGTTTATTGCCAGACCATAAAATTAAATTTCAACAAGTCGCACCATTTAGCAAAATGATTTTAAAGGCTTCCTAATCAACACAATTCAACCCCAAATTAATTATAACTCAAAAACATATTAATCACTTTCATTCCAGCACAGAATTTTCGGTCATACTTCATTCAAAAACCACAAATTACTCATATTAAAATAGGAAATTCATTAACAAAAGTTTTAGCAACATAGAAAACATCATTGAATTCAATTAATGGTAGAAAATTAAATAATGAAAGCATAAACTCCTACCTCAAGAGATGAACTACATGAGATTGAGTTCTTGAAGACTCCAAAAGCTTGAAATCAAGCAAAAATCCTCCTCCTTACTTTCTTCTTGCCCAAATTGAAATTGTCAAAATAATATGAAAATATTTGAGCTCCAAAATGCTTAGGGTTTATGTGTTTAAAGATAACTTTAAACCAAAATAGCGGCTCAAGTTCAAGGTCAAGATTGGCAATAATGAGGGATGAAAAAGAAGTGAAGAATGGTGTAGAAGATTACAGCTTGGACAGGTTAGTAATGGTGGAGAGGCCAAAATTACAATAAAAAATAGGAGTGAGTGTGCTAACTTTTCCTTACATAGTGGATATAATTACGGTCAGTGTGTGTCTTCCATCTCTCTCTTTCTTTTTGTTATTATTTTTATTCCTACTACTATTTATTATAGCTATTATTTTATTATACTTTATATGTATAATTTATTTATTATAATAATAGTAACGGATCAATACCAATATATTATTACATATATGTGTGTGTGTGTGTGTGTGTGTGTGTGTGAATAATTGCGTATATAATATTTTAATATGTATCTATATAACTATATAGATATTACGTATGTGTATATAAAAATATAGATTTGTTAAAGTTTTTTATCCTTTATTTGTGTGTTGCTAAAAGGTAAAGATTTGAAAAGAAATTATATTTTTTAGTTAGGGTTATTATTATTTGTAGAGATTTGGTGAGAGATTATTATTTAAAATTTGAAACTAAAATATCAATCTTTTACAATTTAACATTCCCTCCTAATTTAAATATTAGTTGGTTGTGTGATACTATTTATCTTATAGAATCTTATTTTTAATTTTAATTCTTGAAATTAACAAATTTATTAAATATTTAAAATCACCTTTTTATCCTTCATCTAATTGGTTGACTTTTCTATTGACTATTACAAATTAATTAAGCAATGGCTCATTTATTAATTAATATTTGATTAATCTATTAATTATTTATTCTAATAACTCATAAAAATAAGATAATTAATATAAGAGAAAATTAGAGGTGTTACATTTCTCCCCTCTTTTTAGAAAATTTTACCCTCAAAATTCATGATCTCTAAATGGTGTTGGAAAAAAAAATTTTTTTTTTGTAGATATACCTTTATCCTTATTATTTTAAATATCCATTAATATTGTCTCTTCTCTGCATGCCTTATATTAAGATTATAATTTTAATAAGTTTCTTATGTATCTTTTTAAATTTCCAATCTTATAGAGAGTTCGCATTTATTTAGTTTTCAAATTTAAAATTAATGAGTATATATTTTATTTTATTTTTAATTTATTTTTTATGAGCAATATGTGAATTTGTAATTATTTTATAACTTTAAAATTGTAATAGGTATACTATTTTACATTGTAATATCTTTATTAATCTGTGTCTATAAGTATTTGCATTTACGTTTATAATAATTTATCATATTAAAAAGTTACAAGTGATATTATATGATAAAGTTAGGTTTCTTAATAATATTACATAATATATTATAAGCACATAGAATCAAAATAATATTGATCACTGTTGACCTCTAGTAGGCTATTTTTTTTTTTTTTTGGTATCAAGGCTTATTAAAATTTAGTGTTGCTTATAGTCTTGACTATTTGAGGTTTTGTTATTAATCTCCTTTTCCAACAATTATCAGTATAATATCATCATATTTGTTTTTATCAAAATTTATTGTTACATTTATGTCTATTACTGTCTTTCTTCTTAGTACTAATATCAATATAGTTACACATGTCCTTATCATTATCCTAGTGATTTTCAATTGATTTTTTTTCCTTACGATTTCCTATGTTTGATGCTTTGTAGGGTTTTATCACAAGCATATGTGAGATTTGGGTTTTTAGTTTAATTAGGGAGTTAGAATCTTATGGACAACCTATACTTCCCTAGAACAGTCCTAGAGAATCCTAAAAGTGATATTTAATAGGTATAGACACAAATTAGGCAATTAGTGAAGGTATAAACTTCCAAACAAGATTACACAAACCAAGGCATAGATTGGAATTTCTACTATTAACCTTGCATTTGCAAGGCTCTAATCACAGCACAAGAAGTGCTCATGATGTTCTATGGATACTTAGGTCTTCCTCTCCAAGCATTCTTAAGATGCCAACTTGATACCATTAGTTCCCAAGCACACAAAATAAGAGACACTGATCACGACACTAAGGTGATCAGACCCAATGCTCATACTAAGTGAACTAGTAACTGATAGTATGCAAGTATAACGATCATTCATATCTCTAATCCTATAGTCTATCATATAGACAAACTAAAAGCATGACATAATTGTCGTTCTATGCATCAAGAAGCATTGTCAGTTCAATTCTCAGGCTCCAAGAAGATCAAGTTGGTCTTATATACCAAAATGTGACACCCTAAATTTTAACCCCCCCCCCCCCTTAATGATCGAGCCATATTAAGGTTAACCTTTAGTTATTATATTCTAGTCTCATAAAATTTTTGAATAAAATAACATATAAGGAAAACAACGGGAATAATTTTTTTTTTTTATAAAAATAAAACTAGAAGCCTTGCACGTTGATATATCATGCACCATATTTAATTTGCAGAAGCTAAATAATACATTCATAATTGTATATGAATCATCCAATATCTGAATAATATAAATATATTATAAATACATAAATAAGTCCAAACAGTATGTCATAAATACTAAACAAGTAGTAAGAACAATAAATATTTTCCAGCTATCAATGGTTTGGTAATCAATGAGTAATTGAACGTCTAAAGGAAGTATAACTCATCTAAATAAGCCTCATTGAATGAGACAAAATCCTAGCTACTCTCATAATTAGAAATAAAATCCTAACTACTTTCTTTGAGCGTGCTCCTCCAAAGGATCAATAGTTACTTGCTTATTGTCTGGAGATGACATGGAAATAAAATGGGGTAAGAAATCGAAAGTTCCAAGAAAAATGCACAAAATAAGGTGTCATTAAAATCATTCGTAGCGACCTTGATTTATTTTTAAAAAGGTGAAAACATACAATAAAATTCAATTAATAAGTTTAAAAAATCTTTATCTGAGATAGACATATCTTTTAACATTGTCTTTCTTAACATGGACACATTACTATATGTCATGTATACATGACAATATAAATGAACATATAAACACATATAAAATTATATTCAGCTGCATAAATTATGTAGTTTAGTCTCTTTGTTCACTTTCTCTTCCTTTATTCATCATTTTTTTAAATATCTCTTCCTTTATGCATCTCTTTGTTTATACATATCTTTCTTTTTCTTTATTCACATATTTCATTATACATTTCATTATTTGCCTAGTTTAGCCAATCAGTGGGTTAATAGGCTCATACCAAAAGTCGATCATCATTGACAAATATAATGAGGATAAAATGGGTGTTAGAACAGTTGAGATCACCTCTTTCTATCAAGGATTATTTCCAAATCAGTGGGGTCCGAGACCAATATCTTTAACATTTTTATATCGCATTAATACTTTATTAGTGGGGACAAATTCTAACATCTTTAACATTTTATATTGCATAAATACTTTATCAGTAGAGACAATGTCCAAGATCTTTTTATATCACATTAATAACTTATCAGTGGGGACCATGTCCAATATCTTCCGTGTATGTGTGTGTGTGTGTGTGTGTGTGTGTGTGTGTGAGAGAGAGAGAGAGAGAGAGAGAGAATGTGTGTGTGTGTGTGTATCTTAACACTTTCTTTTAATGTGGGTACTCATAATAAAGTCAAATGTAACATACATATCAGCATTTGGCTTACAACATATGCACATTTTTATTGCTATTACATAACAATGTCATACATCAATCCACAGACTATCAGAACCATGTAGTCTCTCAATATAAAAATAAGGTTGAATTACTATGCTTGCAATTTGGCACCAAACATTTAATCACATGTTCATGCTCATATTACAAGTAACATAATATCCCTTCTATAGATTTAATATAATGCAATCGTTTTTACTAATCATAAGAAATCATAGTCATCATAATCATCATTTTTTCATGCCAATCACACTTTCATAGTTTTGGTCAAACAAAACACAACATTTAACACCATTTGCACTTCATTTACTCCATTGACACAATAAAGACTGCAACTTTCAAGAAAGTTAGTCTAAACAATAAATCTAAAAATATTAGTAAATGACATGATAAGTTTGTGAAATAATAGGGATGTACCTCAACATATTAAGATTCATGTGTATAAAATTTGGGTCAAAAATGAGATCTTGGATAGGATTACAAAATTATACAAATTTAGTTCTCAGAACATATTTTTCTATAGTACAGAATAAAATTTCTTGAATTTTAGAACATTGTAAAACATCCTAGAACTTTCCACAAAAATTCATAGGAAAACTTCAACATGTTAATAACGACATGTAAAAAATTAGGCCCAAAATTCCTTCAGTGGTTATGGTAACAAAAATAGAAAAATTTATAACTTACTGAAACAAGTGTAGGGGGCTTATAGGGATAGTTTCGGTTTTGCAATTTTTAAGGGTAGTAAATTATCATGTTCGCTCTCATAAAAATTCGTGGGAGTATTCCTATATGTTAGCTACATCCCATAAAAAATTCAGGTAAATTTAAAAATTCATGCAAGTTTACTGCCAGGGTATAAACCTAAATTTAAGCATGTCACACCATTTAGCAAAGTAATTTTAAAAGCTTCCTAATCAACATCATTTAACCCCAAATTAATTATAACTCAGGAAAAAATCAATCACTTTCATTCCAAGATAGAAGTTCCAATCACACTTCATTTGAAAACCACAAATTACTTATTTCAAAATAGAAAATTCATTGACAAAAGTTTCAGTAACATAGAAACCTTCATTGAATTATGGGAAAAAATTAAATAATGAAAGCATAAACCCCTACCTCAAGTGATGAACAATATGAGATTGAGTTTTTAGAGACTTCAAAGAGTTGAAATCAAGCAAAACTCCTCCTCCTTGCTTTTTCCTTGCCCAAAATTGAAATTATCACAAAGAATATGGAAATATTTGAGCTTCAAAATGCTTGGGGTTTATGTGTTTAAAGAGAACATTAAACCAAAACAGTGGTTCAAGTTCAAGGTAAAGATTGGCAGTGGTGAGTATAGAGAAGAAGTGAAGAATGATGTAGAAGATAAGAGCTTGAAGAGGATGAGAATGGTAGGGAGGCCGAAATGATAATAGTAAATAGGAGTGAGTGTGCTAACTTTTTCTTATATAGTGGATGTGATTAGGGTCAGTGTGTGTCTTCCATTTCTCTCTGTTTTTGTTATTATTTATATTCCTACTACTATTTACTATTTATTATAATTATTATTTTATTATACTTTATATATATATATATATATATATATGAATGTATAATTACGTATATAGTATTTTAATATGTTTCTATAAAATTATGTAGATATTACGTGAGTGTATGTAAAAACATAGATTTGTTAAAGTTTTTTACCCCTTATTTGTATGTTGCTAAAATGTAGAGATTTGAAAATGGATTATATCTTTTTGTTAGGGTGATCATTATTTATAGAGATTTGGTGAGAGATTATATATTATTTAAAATTTGAAACTAAAATATCAATCTTTTACAATTTACACATTCTCTCCTAACTCAAATAATAGTTGTTTGTGGGATACTATTTATCTTCTAGAATCTTGTTTTTAATTTTAATTCTTGAAATTAACAAATTCATTATTTAAAATCACCTTTTTGTTCTTCATCTAATTAGTTGACTTTTACTGATTGATTAAGCTATGACTTATTTATCTATAATTTATAACCTATCTATAATAATAATAATAATAATATTTTAAACTCTTATGAGGGAAAGTTTTCCATGTATCGTAACAAAAATAATTTATGGCCCACAATCTATAAGAATTTAATCATTAATTTTTTTTTGAAAAAATAAAATAGTAATTTTGACATTTTATTAGAATATCATTGACAATTATCAGTATTTAATAGCAGGATTGCACTATAAAAATTAAATATATTTATAACTTATTGATATTTAATTAAATCTATAATACTAATATTCAACATTCCTTTGGATTTTCTAGATGTAGCTTGCAGAGTAATTTAGAGCTCACAAAATTTTAAAAAAACTATTATCATAATTATTATATATCATTAGTTTACTATTGTTAATTTATATAATTTCAATATTTATAATAATTATTTTTAATATCTGGGCAATTTATGTTGAAATCTATATGGTGAAAAATATTGTACATTATTTTGATAACCTCAAATATTGAAGTTATTTAAAATAATTAGCGATAAATAAAATAAATAAATAATCAAAATTAATTTCAAATTATATAGTTTATTTTTAAAATATAAGTGTTTAAGAAAAGTTTAAATAAGATAATTTATGTTACTTTACTTATATACTCATAATTATCAATTAATTAATTAATATATAATAATGATTAATTACTATATAATTTTTGTATCCGTTGATAAAATGATAACATATATATCTGGTAATATGATTCCTTATATTCAAATTAATACATTCATTAATTTATTTATAAACTAGAAATTTACCCTTGATATACTATAATGAGGTAAATGACTTATTATATAATAAGAGAATTCACTATGATTGTTTACTAGTTTACTATCTTTATTGGTTATTTTTGTTTTGGCTTTTTTTATTTTAGCCTTTTTTTTAGGATTATATTTGGCTACTTATCACTTTTACATAATGACATTTATAAAAATCAAAAGATAATTTTAAAAATGTTTATAAAGATAAAATCTAAATTTTTAATATTCATAAAAGTCAAATACATATTTTAATATATTTATATAGGGCTTAAATTCAAAATGACAGAGACCTAGCAGTTTATGAAATTATAATTTCCTTATTTAATATAAAATTGAGCCTTATTTATCAAGCGAATGAGATTTTAAGTTTTTCAAATTATACTTAAAAAATGATAAATTCATGTGCTAAGGTTATTAAAAACTTTTCTTTTTTTATTTTTGGAAGCTTAATATATGAATAAAATTTATTAAAATTTTCTTATACATTTCCTAAACAATGAATTTGAAGGTATAAAGGAAATTGTTGAGTTAGTGCATAAAAATTAGTTAAGAAAACTCTTAGCTACATTATTAGTGACAAACACAATGAGCATGCCGCAATTTGTATCGTAGCATATTTGGGAACTTTTAGAAGATAAAATCTTATATGGGTGGAAAAGTATATCAAGGAATTAATGTAGGTTTTAAATTGTAATTTAAAGTTTTTATCAATGATTTCAATATTATATTTCCAAATTTTAAAGACAAATATTGCAATTTTTAGAATAAGTTGAGAGTTTCATATTGTCCTTAAAAAAATTGTTTATTTTTTGTATATCTTTCTATCCCAAGTTCATAGCTAAAGAATTTATTTTTAATTGAAATTGAAAAGTTATTTGATTCAAATGGAAGGTGTTTGAAAAAAATTAAGTCTATATCATACCCAAATGATTCTCCACTAAATTAATTTCAAAGTCATCTCTTAGATAAAGAACTAGAATATGACATAAAGTAATTGTCTAATGATCTTAAAGGGTACTTAACTTCAATGAATGAAATTCAAAGGATAATTTATGATAATCTAATAGACTCAATAACCACTGAGAAATAAAGTTTTTATTTTGGATTTGGTAATGGAGGAACCTGAGAAAAATTCATTTGGAGAATATTTACTAAAATAATGCAAAAAGAGATGAGGTATATATAATTGAAACCATGTAAATTAAATTTATTCATTATTTTTTATTAATTAGAAAGTATATTTTTATGATTTTATAAATCAAATATTCTTAATTTACTAAAAATATGTAAATGGCTAGGATGATTAGAAAATCGTCAAAGCAGGTATCTACGGGGATTACTTAGGAAAAAAAAAAGATAAGAATGGGAGCACATTTAATCTTCACGAGAACGGGAGTGGAGTCACCGTTTGTTAAATAAGATAGAGACAACAAATGACGTCCTTGCCCTATGGAGACCTGCCAATTTTCCATTTATATAAATGATATATATATATATATAAGAAAATCTTAGCATACATTCTTTTGTTTAATTTTCTTTATTGAATTCACGTTATATATGTATTTTTATTTTAAATTTGGATTATATTACATTAGTAGTATTTGTTACTCTATTCCTTCCAAAATATCTGTCAATTTTGGACAAATACAAATATAAGAAAGATAATAAATGACATTGGTAATTAAGTAAAACATAGTGAATGTACTAATGTATCCGTATATATATATATTAATTAATATAGCACACAAATATTAAATGGAATACTTTGAAAACATGAAATTAATTAGGGGTAGTATTTGAAGAAAAATATTAATGCTTCATTAAAACATGAAATTGACAGATGTTTTAAAATATGAAATTGTTTGAAAGTAGACAAATATTCTAAAAGGGAATAAGTGTTTTGCATATTTATGTTTCGAATATCAAAATACTTTTCAATTTTTTTTAGTATTATTTTAAGAAATCCGTAAATACCCTGTAGGGATTCAAATCCTCGTGAGAAATGGGGAATAAGGACCCGTGACGGGGATGAAGATGGGAAAAAAGAATAAATTTCTAAATGGGGATAGGGTACATGAGGTATATCTTCTCTCTCATAGATACCTATTGTGATCTATATTATATGATATTGTAAATATATTCACTTATTTTATTTTATTATTCATCAATTTTAACTACTGAAACATGTAAAATCTTCATAAAATAGGTTTTTTGTTATTAGTTAAAGGTCATCTATCAAGATTTTCTCAATCTTATAAACATAATATCCAAAATAAGATATAAAATACAATGACTGATTTCATATCCATACTCATTTATAGTTTGTTAATTTATTTAATTATTTAATTGTTAACTTATTTTCAAAATAAATTTGTATACTCAATTTTCTATATGATGTATTTAAATAAATTATTATTTATTTTTAATAATGATTAATAAACTATTTTCATTATCATCTCGTGTATTGCATGGTTAAACAACTAGTTAATTAATATTTGATTAATTTATTAATTATTTATTCTAATAACTTATAAAAATAAGATAATTAATGTAACATCCTCAATTTTCTTTTACATTAACTAGCTTATCTTTAGGAGTCATTAGAATAAATAATTAATAAATTTATCAAGTACTAATTAATAAATGAGCCAAAGCTTAATCATAAAAAAAACAACGGAAAAATCAACCCACTTAGATGAAGGATAAAAAGGTAAATTTCAAATATTTAATAAATTTGTTAATGTTAAGAATTAATATTGAAAATAAGATTCTAGAAGATAAATAGTATTCCACAATCAAGTAATATTTAAATTATGAGATAATGTGCAAAATTTTAAAAGATTGATATTTTAGTTTCAAATATTAAAATAATTAATAATCTCTCACCAAATCTCTATAAATTATGTTCGTACTAACTAAAAGATATAATATCCCTCTAAATCTCTATTTTATAGTAACAAACAAATAACAGATCCAACACTTTAACAAATATATCTTTTTATATATACGCACATGTAATATCTACATAATTATATAGATATACATTAAAATATTATATACCTAATGATATATATATATACATATTAATCATTAATGATTATATATATATATATATATATATATATATATATATATATATATATATATATATATATATATATATAATCATAACATAGAAAGTAATTATGTATAATATGTAATTGTATATATGTGATGATATGTGTGTGTTTTTGGCTAATAGGATACAAGAATTTATATGCACACTTAATATGTGTATGAGAGCAAACCGCAAATGTAGCTAAGTTTGCACCTAGCCAAGCATTGATTGGTATTTTGGTATAATAATTAAAAAGGGAAATAAATATAGATATAAGCAAGATTAGGAATAAGGGGAAAACCATCACGTGGAGCATACGTATGTATATTGCCTTAATTTTAAAACCAATCAACATGATACACTGCCTTAATTTTTTTTAATCAAATCAGTGTTAGAGGTACTTTATATCAGGAAGGATTGAGTTTTTACGTGGCTCATTATTGAGTCATTAAACACTTGATTCCCACCCTAAAATACACTAATTAGCCACAATCCTTTACACTACACACTACATTCTGTCAAAAGAAAAGGGGAACACCAACACTGAAGGAAGTCTCACAACCAAAGGATTATTGGACACATATTGCTACCGTTCAAAGAACTCATCTATTTCCTTTCTCATTTCCTTTCAAACAGCCTTTTAAAGTAGGGGTTTTATGTGTTTTCTATTTAATTGGGGTTGACCACAAACTTGTCTTAGTCTCTTCATGGCTACGTGCAGTATGTTAAACCCAAAACTATGGCTAGCATATTCTAGTTCCTTCCATAGTTATGAACGGTGGTATGGTTACTCTTTCAGATAACATGGTATCATATTTGTACTACAAAGATTGGTTGGTATTTCATGTGTGTACATGCTTAAAAGTGTGAAAATAAAAAAATAAACAAACAAATACATAAAACACCCTATTCAACCAAAAACCTCAAAACCCACATAAGTCACTAATGCCAGACTGGTAAAGGAATCTGGCCAGTTTTCAATAAAATTCCGTTTCTCGGTCTCTAGACCTCCATTTGACCCCATTTAAAATTTTTGAGAAAGCTAAAACATAGAATTGCAAGGTTGTTTTAGTTCCATTGCTATAGGCGTTCTACAAAATTTAGTACAAATTCTTAAATTCACCCTAGGCATTGCTTTTGGGATTTTGGGCAGTGCATAAAGAAAAATTTGAACCTAGAGATATACAACTCAAAATCAAGTGAAACTAGTTTTAAACGAGAGCTGACACATAGAGATAGCATCCTAGAAATTTCCACAGACAAAGTCTTCTTAGGTTTTCCCCAGTTATTTTTGAAAGTTGCTATAACCTCTATTGGGCATGCAGCTGAAGAGTCTTAATTCAGAATTTTTATAAAATTATCTAGTTATCAGTTTAGGCTCAAACTGGATTCATTAGAAAGTAGATGAATTAGTATCACCCCCATCAAATATTAGACCACAAATCCAAGGGTAGGAGTCACATTAGAATTTTCAATGTTAGTTGGCAAATCTGTCAGAATCTGTAAGTTAGAAAATGCACAATGGGGGAAATAATAAGTGTGCAAATTATTTGCCAAGCTACAAGGAATAAAATGAGGGTTAAGATATAACCCCAATCCAGTAACAAATTTAGTAATGTTAGAAATAAAAATAAATAAATATAAAGGGTCTTAGGATCCAATAATACGGGTCTTTAAGACACTCCACACATTATCGAAAACTCTAAGTTATGAAGACTTGTTCTTGATAATGAGACTTGCTAACTATGAGGACATCTATTGAATATGTTATTTGTTATGTGATGTACCCCTTGTGCATGTTTCATGAGATTTATATTAAAATGTCTCTGGATGCTAGATGTATGCTCCTGTGCTGCCATACCTATTGATGCTTGATGTCATTTGAAATGTGGTGGTACTGAGGCTACTGAATCATGTCGATTATACATTTGTTCTGCTTATGTCTTGCATAATACATGTCCCATGATATGTATAAGATTTCATATGACACATGTTGCATTAAATAAGAAAAGTTGAAAGGTTAAGTTTACTCTTCAGTGATTCGAAAGGAGAAAGTTTTACCCCTCACCCTAGGAAGGCGACGGCTATCGGTTTGAGCTCAATACCATTTACTGAAACTCCACGTTTGATGCCAATGATTTCAGGAAGGAGGCTTACCGTCGGTTTTAAGTTGATGATTAAGTAAAGATCAAAGGTTGATGCCAAAGATCACAGATAACACTAAGTAATCAAGAATTAATATTGGAGGTTGATGCCAAAGATCAAAGTCAAGACACATTATGTTACCAATTAAATAGCTCATGATGCATGCATACATAAATCATGACATGATCACATAATAAGAGAAAAGAGGATACACTTTACCTTATGAATTGGATAGGTGCATGCATGAATCCTGGCATGTCCGTAGAAGAAGCATGAAAAAGAGGACCCACCTCGGCTAATGAAAAACTTTTGAAAATTAAAAGATGACAATATGCATGCATACATTTCTTTTAGAAAATAAACCTAAGATGGCTAAAGGCGAAGACGATAACACCCATGCATTTTCCTACTAAAAAATATTATATTTCGAATTTCTTCTTTCATTCTGTATCAACTTTAGACGAAGAAGAGAATTCACATGGTGCCGGGAACTCCCTTAGTTGAGCGACCATATTGCCCTCTCATTCATGCAATATGTGTTACAGTCACGACTGGTACGAGTACATACTACTACATGAGCCCACACAATAGTATAAACGAAAAGATCGACATTCGAAATGTGATGCCTACAAGGCCAAATCCCCCCAACTACATCACTAACCCTAGCGTATCGGCAAACAGTCACAATGAACCTATGGCACCAATGGAGTCAGACGAAGAGGACCTATCTGAGGAATTTAAAGAGGTTTTAGCTACCCCATCCTTAGAAAAAGATCCCGCTCTTTGTTCAACTTCTACTAGCCGAAAGCTTGAGCGCATTGACGTGACTCGTTGGAGTAATTGAACCAAGATTATCAATCTGTTGGTTTATATTGGAAGGAACACATTCAAGGAAGAGTATATGGGAGTTTATTTTAGATTATGAGAATAACTAAGATTTTATTTCAATTCATTAGACTTATTTTTAGATGAGTTATGAATCCATTGGAAGTTTAATTACTTCATTGATTACCGAACCATTGTTAGCTGGAAAATATTTATTGACTTTGCTACTTATTTAGTATCTATGACATACTATTTGGATTTATTTAATTATGTATTTATCATGTATATATTGTTCAGACATTTGATGATTCGTATGTGTTTATGAAAATTTGGTTAGCTTATGTGAAATAAATATTGTATATGATTTATCTATGAGCAAGGCTTCTGGTTTGATTTTTATAAAGTTATGAAATTATTATTATTATTTTCCTTATATCTTATTTTGTCTGAAAAATTTATGAGACCAAAAAGTGATAACTAAATGTTAACCTTAAAACGACTCGAGCGTTAAAAGGTTAAAAATTAGGGTGTTACAATTAATATAAGAAAAAATCAGAGTGTTACATTGTACATGCTTTCGAAGGCCATACCTAGGTTTGTATGTGAAATTTACTGACATTCATGGCCTTGGTTTTACTCAAGTTCAGTACATGGTTGGGGGATGGCTTCCTGCAAAGTTGGAATGGTAACATGGTATTCTATTTTTCTGAACACTTACATGTGATAATGCAAAATTGTTACTTTACATGTAATGCAACAAATTTGTCAGTTAACCTGGAATGATTTTTCAATACAGGCAGCAGTAGACAGAATATGAGGACGAAGTAGTTGAATTTGATTTGGAATATGGCGTATTGGTTTAACCATGAGACCATTGAATTTGTTAGGGTATTATTCTGTGTTTATTTGACATTCCTAAGTTGAATTTGCACTCTGTTGAGTACGTTGCATTTGGGCCAGAGTTGGCGTGGATTTTAATCTACGCTTTGTTTTATTATTAACTGCTTTTGGTCAGATTTTTCTGGTGGGTGGAATTTAATCTATGTATTTTTTTTCCTCAACAGATTAAGTTTAAAAAAAAATCAAAATTTGAGCTGTGACCAACGAGAGCAAGCATTGTTTGTCTTTACTTGCTTTTTGTTATTAGTAGGTGATCTTGAATGTAAATATAATTGGTTGACTTCTAATGACTCCCTGCTTGTTGATTACTGTTGTCATGTGCTATGGGAACTGAAATTTGTTATAAATTGAAATTATTTTTTTGGCTCGTGGAGTGAAAATTATGTGACAAAATGATGTGCAAATCTTTTGGCCATTCTGTTAATTTGTATTCTGATTAAAATGAATCGGGCAACTTAAATTTCTGCATAGATACTAAACTTTGCATACGAAAGGTAGCCTTTTCATAGTCACTTGAAATCCGAAGTCATTTGTGGGATCGGGTTACATGAAGATGCCAAAAGCTTCTTTTTATGGGTGCATGATGAGCTTCAACAGGTTTAGTGAGTGGACAAGGATAGATGGCCGTCAATTTTTCTGAGCTTCTGAAGGTTGAGACAAAAAAAAAAGTGCCCCGTTCTAAAATTAGCATTTTAGCATGATGCAATAGAAATTTCCTGGACAGTAGAATGTCCACTGCCCCAATCTGGGAAAGTATACTTTTGACTCCTTAATAGAGACATCCATTAAGTAGCAGTGCACTCTTTCATCATTCATTTGGACATAAATTTGGAATTGCAATAATTGGAAATACGTTTCTGTTTTGGTAGCTTACATTTCATGATATGTACAAAGGAATTGGAAAAAAACTTTACATATTTCAAAGTCGGACTAGGTTGCATCCATTACGCTGAATATTTGTTGAATATCTCGTCCAAGTTGGTCATTGAAATTACCTCGTCCTGACAACGAAAAAAAAAAAATTATAGGCGATGTATTTTACAGTACCAATGCAAGGGAGTGGCACAAGAAACTATAACTAAACTTTCACTCAGCACAAGAAACTATTAATTTTAACATAATGATTAACTTGAATTAGAAGATATAATAAAATAAATTCAATTAACTTGTCAAGTTTAATCAAATAAAATTATAATATTCATAAGCTATATCAAAGTGTCCCTTTGTTGTATCATAGTGTGCTGAAATTCTCCTGCATATGGTTCTTAAAGTACTTTATTAATTAGATTAAATACTCTAACAATGAATTCGTAAAAATAATAATAAGTAAAAATAATTGCAAATCATAGTCACACCCAGATATAAAATAAAAATAATAATAATAATTAATTTAATGTATTCGAGAAATTAATTATTAGTGCTTTCAATAAAGAGGGAGTACTGAGAACAAAGCTGGCAAGGGCCATGTTGTGATATTGATTGTTTCTGCTACCATGTTGTTTTGAAAGTCATCAGCTCAAGTATGATGGGATCATGGTTTGAAGGTCTTTTCTACAAAGATTCCTTTCCCATACTTAAAAAGTAACTCACTGGACATACAAAGTGTTGTTTGTATGCCACAAAAAGTTTTAAATACACAATATAGTCCAAATATTCAATAGAAAATTTTGACCTTTCATCCATGTCATAGCCAAAGACATATGCTGCCACCATAACCTCCTCAAATGGCTGTCGCATTTGCTTCATCGGAGTGAATTTGAATGCCACTTATGGTAACGCGTACCGGGTTACTTTAGACTTAACGAAGGGATGATGATTTTTCCTTTTATAAATAGTAACAATGAACGATTTATCACCTTAGGAAGGGGATTCCCCGGTTGATGGATGAATTCTTCTGCAAAATGTGGGTGGTTTGAGGGTGGCTGGCAAGGGTTAGTGACTGCAGGGGTGCTTTTTTTTGTTGGTACTTTTCTGTCTACAATATGGCTTTGCAGTTTTTGTTGGGCGGTGAAAGTCCGGGGTGTCCCGTACATGGACTGTTTCCCAAGTGTTTCCCCCAGTTTGGGCTGAACATTGGAAACAATGAGAGATTAGCCCAAATGTTAGCAAATAAATAGAATAACCCATCGTGCAAAACCAAAACATAATTGACAAAACTTTATAGCCCTCAAGGCTAGCATCTGTAATTGTACAAACACATAGGCGCCAATACTTAGACCCAAAAGGTTGGGTTCTTGAAGCCAAAACAGATGTCTCAACTTGACCCAAAAAGAGAATGTGTCACCCCTCCGATAAAAAAATGTTCACTCTAAAAGGCCCAAAAAGTTTGACACCCACAAAGCTTTATACTCAAATTGACAGTATTTAGAGACCAAAAATAAAAATTTCAATTTGACAGTGTTATGACCCAAAAAAGGAAAAAAAAATGTCAGTATTGGTTTGACCAAAAACAAATAAATTACCAGTATTGGCAGAAAATGAAAAATAAAAGAAAAACTTATTACATAGGAATTCGACAAACCCTAACCTTGCACCTTGTGTTTCGCAAACCTTGGGGCGGCTTAGCAGATTTTGACCTCGTTTTGAGTTATGGGAATAAATTTTTCTTTAGGAAGAGGACATGTTTTCCGTTAGTGTGGGGAATCATCCAATGCTTTAGTGTCATTTTCGAGCATAGGAGTTCTTGGCAACCCTCCAAGGTAAATTACATCGTTGTCGGAAATGTCAGCTAGGACGCTCTGTACACTGTCTTTAGGGTCCTCAACAATGCTGTCGAATTTTGGTTGGCCAACTATTGCCTTCACGACACCGTCATCAGTAACATTTTTGTTTTTTTCCACGTTGTCAACGTTAGCGTGAGCGAGGGTTTTACCTTATGGCACCCCTTGTTTTCCATCTCAAATGCTTTGAACCTTTTTTGCATGTCCTGAACAAAAAACACGTGGACATGTCAATCGTGGTTGATTGTTGTTAATGTCGGCGATTAGAAAAAATATCACAACATATTAACTAAAGAAAAATATTATTTTACCTCACATTTTATAAAATATCATGTCAACACACTCATATTTATTATTGGATAGGACATTAGATCTAAACCAAGTGAAATTCATATTTAATCTAAAGATTAATAATAATATATTAATATGATATCCTATAAAATATGAGTCACAATAACACTACTCTTAATTAAATTAGTAGGCGTTTAGGTCTTATACCTCTCCGCGCCATCACAACATGTGTGCAAAGGCCCGCTAGTTGTGACATGGCCATTAACTGCTTCGCCCTGAAAAAATGGTTAAATGAGGTAAGGCAATAAATGTTGAAGCAGAAGGACTTAACCCCACCTGCTGTTTCACGCTGGCCAGGTACTGTGGGAGCACATGAGCTGTTGCTGTCTGGAAATTGAGCCGGTAAAAGTGGTACGTCAGTTACGTTGAGGTGCTTAAATGCGCTTTTAATAAGAAAAAAAAGCAAACACCCACCCTAAATAAATGCACTCACTCATTCCCCATATGCTCCACGATGGGCGTGAGAAATGGGGTAAGATGCAAAGAACCATCTACCAAGCCTTTGTGGCTGTGATGTTAATATTGTTGTAGGGTTTGGATAACCATATTAAATAGCAGCAGGCTTTGATATTTGGCATGATCTTCTTTTGCCTAATGTGCAGTATAAAATGCACGCCCAGTGTGCTAATTGCTGGACAGTAAAACTGCGCCTTGTGAAGGAGATCTTGGCAGGCATTGATGTTGGCTAGTATTGCCCGTTGCTTTTATCTGGCAGTGAGAAATGAAGAGTTTTTCCTTCCCACACAAGAGACATCACCTGTGAGACATTATTTATACTGTATTAATAGCGACATTAGTGACACTAATTAATCTATTTAGATATCGTATTATTATGGTCCCCACTAAAATGGATATTAACTACAATTTAATCTCTTTTACAATTTTTCTTGTATTCTTTAATTTCTCATGCTTATTAGTTATGCATATTTTTTTTCCTAATAACATAAAGGTGAACTTTATGCATTTAAGTTAAATTATCACATAGTAATATTGTTGATAGTCAAATATTATTTCTTTCTTTTTTTGGGGTAGCGTCAAATATTATGAAGCAGATATTGTAAATTGCTAAACATTTTGTTTTTTATAACAAAAATAAATTGGGTAAGTTCGACAGATCTTCTCTAAAATTGGGTTAAATTCAATCCATGCCCATGCCCCCAAGATCTATTCAAAGTTTACAATTTATGGTTTGTAAAATCATTACATTGATATTTTGTAATAATTTTAATTTTATTTATTTTTCAATTTCTTTTTTTTCTTAAATACAAAAAAGATACACAGAAAATATGGTGTTCGCATCGTACAATAAACCGCAACTATATTGTATCAAAGGTAATAAATGGGTGAGTATAGGACGGATCTTGTTCCAACGATGATCGAGAAAAAAGTATCATTTCTTTTCAGGGAGTGGCTATTGCCACTCTATTTTGGCTATTGCCACTCCCTTTTAATGTTTTTTAATTTAACATTCCCAAACTACCCTTGCTTAAATATTGTGTTAAATTACTTTATATTGTTACTTTTATGTTTCACATATTTAGTAATTATATTGATTAATATGTTAATCTCGGGATTAAATAAAGGAGCATTTTTTTAGATTGAATAATATTTTAGTAATCACGTGACATATCACGCTAATTAATAGCTTTTAAATAGCATACATTTAGTTTATATTATTTTTCGTTAGAATTTTAAATAACTATATATCTATATATGTCACATTTTTTTTCTTTAAATTTTTTCCCATAAAACTCCTATAATCATTATTAAACTCAACTAGCTATAGGACATGCTAATACATAAGATATAAATTATAACTCAAAATATAGTTTCATGTATAAAATTTTTTAAGCAGTTCATAAAATTATGGTTTAGTATAATACAGTAGTCAATTATATATTATTACTTTTATTAAATAAAAATATTAATATGTTTTCTCCAAAATTTATTTTTTTTATTTTACTTAGAAATTCTCTAATGTGTTTTATGTTTTCTTATTTTAAATATAAATATGTTCAATTTATTTCTTCAACCATTAACAAATTTAAATATTTTATCCTTTTGTTGAAATTTAATATTCTGATAACTTTTCTCACTGAATTGCTCAATTTTGAAACTTAAAAAACCACAAACTTACCTCTCAGCCTGTGCGTGTTAAAAGGGACCATTGATTTTTTTTTTTTTCCCTCTTAATGCTAAACTGTTCAAACACTCAAAATACATTCATTTTATTTTAAAATTGAAAATTATAGTTAGTCAAATTATATATTGAATATTAACTAGTGTAATTACTATATATAATTTGAAATATAAAAGTAGTAACAGAAAATAATTTAACACAATATTTAATTAAGGACATTTTAGGAGTGTTAAACTAAATGCATTTAAGGGAGGAGTGGCAATAGACAAAAGGGGGTGGCAATAGCCACTCCCTTCTTTTCAGTATGTCAGTAGTTAGGAAGAAAATAAGTGTAATTGAATGAAAGACTAATTTGAATTGAAAACAAAAGTAGAAACAAAACCAATTGAAATAGAATGTGAAATAAAAATTAATGGTTATACAATAATCTCTTTGTCACGATCCAAAAATCGTGACTGGCATATAAGGGATATTGTCCCTTATGAAAGCCTTTTGGAGTTAATTAGTTTTATACAATCATGCACGGTAAATTACTAAATTAATAATCATAATAAATTGTAAAAACAAATAAATAAATAAATAAATTCTTCAAAACTTCTTTAAAACTCTATTCATAAAATACATAAAATATTTAATTCTTCAAAATCATTCCAAAATCTATAACTAAAATAGACAATCTCAAATCTTGTTCCTGAAAGAAACAACATATCATATCATTATGACAAAATAGCATAACCTTAAAATAATCATGCATGCTAAATGATGTTCGAGGACCCTGTCTGTACACTACTGGAGCACTCTATTCTAACATGATCCTAATTCAAACTTGACTACAAAGTGAAGATCACCACTAGAATAGCTACAAAGTTATTGAGGCTAGGTCTGAATGGTAACTTGATCTGCAACTGTAACTGTAAGGGGGAGAAAAAAGGAGGGGTGGGTTCATTAAAACTCAGTAAGCAGATAATGACGCATAGCTCACATGGGACAACAACTACGTAATAAATAACTATTACTACACACATTATTATATCCCTTGATTTAAGCTTTATTTCAACTTTCAAATACAAAATTATCAAAAGTCGAATTTAATTGTAGCAATAAAATCATATTGATCCCATTGTAATAAGGAAATAAAAGCAAACGGTTAAGAAAGGAAATAAATAATATAATGATTGGAAAAAGAACCACACATAATCATGAACACGTCTTAAGACATAGGCAAACTGACAAATATAGTGAAGCTGTAACAATTTTCAACAACACATTCAAGCACCACTGCTCCAGCAGGAGCTTCTTCTGCTCTTGCATCTTGTACTTTGATAGCTTTGGCATCGATCAGATCCCACACAACATCTCTAAAGCTCTTACAATCATCAATTAAGTGTCCGAGAGTGTTTGAATGATATTCACACACATGATTCAAAGTTACTTATTTTGAAGTTGGGCAAGGGATGAATGTTTCTTGGTGGTCTAGGGCTAGCATTATTGAAAGGGGTTCTTTGGTGATTTGGAGGCATGGTCTGGTGAGGCATGGCTTTGAAGAATGCATATTTTGTCATGAATGCATGAGATGAATTATTTTTAAAGAAGTACATGTCATGAGTGTGTGCAAAATAAAAGGTGAGGTACTAAATGAATGTTTTTAAATGAGTTTTTTTCTTTTAACATGGATGTATGCTGTGATGCATGACAAGAATTCATATTATGAATGCAAATTAAAGGATTCCTTCTTTTTTTGTTTATATAAACTATGAATGAGAAAGATGATGTGTGTATGAATGCATAATATTTTTTATGGACTTGAACTATTCCTCTAAGGAAATATATGCAAGAATGGCATGAATTTTTTTTACTATTAATGTGGGCTATGCATGAGAGAAAGTGTATGAATGAATGCATACTATATTTTCTGAATGCATGAAAATGCATTTTTTTTTTTCATGTAGATGTGATAAATGAATGAATTAGCAATAAGGATGAATTATGCATGACATGTTGACAAAAAAGATTTTTTTTTAATGAATGCATGCCTTTTTTATATATAAATGCATGAAAATGAATGTCAAATGACTTTTTTTTTTATATGGATGATGTCAATGTGATGTATGCATGAATGGGTGATGTATGAATGCATGCTATATTTTCTTAATACATGTGTTTTTTTTTTTTTTTTTGCATGATGCAATCAATGCATAAATTAGTAATAAGAATGAACTATGCATAACATGTTTAAAAATAATAATAATAATTTATGAATGTGTACTATATATGAATGCATATATGCATGAATGGATGCTGTTTTTATGAATGCATGAAAATGAATGTCAAATGATTTTTTTTTTTTTTACATGGATGATGTCAATGTGATGTATGCATGAATGGATGATAAGGATGAATTATGCATAAATGCATGTTAAATTTTTTTTTTTTTACATGCAATGAATTAATAACATAAGATGAAGAAAAGAAAAATGATGCTCCTTTGTGTCCTAAAATGGTTAATCCTAGAAGACAAATGTTCAGCCACTAGGTTCATTCTATTAGTGTTTTGGGTTGGGTCTAGACTTCTAAAAGTCATGATTCCCAGATTGTCCCTACCCATAAGATGGAGACCTAGCTCATAAAAGGATCACAAGGAGGGATGAACTCTCTCAATATGACCAATTCATGACACTAGTAACAATTTGGGTGGTGTCCCGCCAAATGTCAAGTGGGCATGAAACCCCTCAATTACAATGTTGGGACCCTACTTAATCCTAAGGTTGCACTAGCTCGAGAATGGAGCCAAAAATATGTGTGACATAGTGATAGTACACTGTGTGTGAGGAGCAAATCTATTACTACAAAATAAAAGCCCAAACAATATGTACAAAAAAAAATTGTCTTCTTCCTAGAGTTTGAATAACAAGTATTTACAAATTAGTTATTTGCAACAAAAAAAAGACATTTATTTACACGAAAATAAGAAATAAAAAATAGTATGAAAGGGGAAAAATAAATATTGTAAGAGTTATAATTATTTGCATAATTTACTCAAATAGGTTTGACTCTCTAAATATCCCCTGTGGAGTCGCTAGACTGTTACAACATACCTAGAGAGCGTCATAACAAAATAACAACAAAAATTTATTCCTAAAAAGAAATAAATTTAAAAATAGAGTCGCCACCAATTTTAATTCTAGCCAAAATTGGAAAACCTTTAATTTGATCAAAACTAGTCTTTTAAATAGATTTGAGTCCAGGAGTCTAATTATGATTAGGGAAGGGTGAAAACTTAATCCTATTGCACCCCCAATACATCCATATAAATACGATTACCTTAGTGTTCATTATGTAAATTAATTTATAAGTTAATAACATTTATTTTTTCCTTTAATAGTCACTATTATATACAAAAATTAAATTAAATTAAATTAAATTAAAGAAGAGAAAATTAAATTAAAAGAGAAAAAAATAATTTTAAAAATAATTTTGGCTTGATAATTGTTGGGTATGACGATGTATCATCTGGTGCAATGAGGAATTTAAAGTCATGTTGTTCTTGTAGAAAATAAGTGTGTGTTAATGGATTGTAAGTAAGAAACAAAAATAAAAATGTGTTGATTGATTTTATTTGTGAAAAGAATTTTAATTGACAAATTATTTTTACAAAAAGAAATAAAGGAAATAAAATAAAACTAAAATAAAAAGAAAACTAAAACAAAAAGAAGACCACACCTACTTGATTGTAACGTGGGAATAAGGAAGAAACAAAACTGTGAGGAAACAATGGCACAATGGAAGCGCTAAGGATAATTATTGTGATAGCGGTGACTTTGTGGAGATGGTGGTTGCAGCGGTTCTGAAGACTATGCAAAGTTGATAACGATTGTGGCTATAATAATAAGATCCAAGATGAGGATGGTGATAGCAGTGGGGTTTATTGATGATAACGACTTATGATTGATGATGAAAGGATTGTGGTTTGGTGAGAGACTTGTGATGATAATAATGGTGATGGGCTATGGTTTGGTTCTTTCAGGGAGGAGGCTATAACAATGGTGATAGATTCAATGGAAGAGAATGATGAATGAATGGGTCTATATTTTTCTTCTTTATGGTTAATTATTATATAGAGAGAAGAGCAGAGAGATTTTGGGAGTCAGTTAGGGTTGAATCTGTTAAGATTTTGATCTGATTTTTATTGAGCTAGTTGAGATTTTGATCTTATTTTATTTCTGAGTCAACTAGAAGTTAAATTCAAATTTCAAATGCACACAAAAAGAAAAAGGAAAAGAATAAAAATAAATAAAAAATAAATAAGTAAATTGAATACAAAAATATCGTGTTCACACCATCTTTTAGCAAATCATAAATTCTACATTTTATCTGTTATGCTTTTCATTTAGGGTTTGATGCCTATCTAAAGGATCAAGAGAAAGAACAGGTTCATCCTGGTTGTGTCTAGCAAACCCAAATACATCATTGATCATAGTTTTGATTGGATTTTGAGATTGCATCTGCTATGACATGTGTGTTTTCAAGAGCCTCTATTTCAACTAAATTTGACTTTTCACCATGCCAATACCAAACTTTGTAGTTTTTAGGAAAAGGACCCGATTTGGGAGCGTGACCGGCATATGAGGAATCTCATCCCCACGTAAGCCTCGTGATCATTGAATCTCTATATATGCTTAATTTTTCAGTAAGTATAATTATTAAAACATGATTTCTTTTAAGTATAAACTTTTCTTCGGATTAAAACATAATGCTCAATTTCATAAACTGAAAATATTCAATAAGTTAATCTCTGAAAAACTCTTATTCAAATCAGCTGATCTAAAATTTCGTAACTGCCTCAACATATAAGTCTCTAATTACAATTTACATTTCATTTACATGCTCAATATATGAAAATACTAAAATATATCAGACTACATGCGTGGATAAGATCCTGCCTGCAAAACTATTGGAGCACTCTAAACTAGCAGAAATCCTAAACTAAGCCTTACAACAATGCAAAACTCAGAGGATAAGCTGCGACTCTTGGACGGTGGATGAATGATGTCTGTACCTGCAACTATGAGAGGAAGGGAGGGGGGTGAGTCAACGAACTCAGTGAGTGAGCTCTCACCCATCACCCACATGAGACAACCAAGAATATAATATAATATATATGCAGCAATTACAAATCATTTGATGTTCATGTTCATAGCTATATATAGAGAAGACATCTCTTTAATTATAAATTCGTAAAAACATCTCTAAATTCTTACTATAATGAGAAATCATTTTCCATACATTTACATAATAATTCTTAAATCAGATATTCTCTGAAAACATAATTAATTGCTAAAAACATAAGTAACAGTATACTAATAGAGAAACATGGTTTTCCTCTTTGGTACTGGGATTTGGCCTAGGCCCCCGCGTACCTCAAGGCTTTGTTCCTACAGGGATTCGGCCTAAGCCCCCCCGTAGAACACATTGTAAATGGGAACTCAAGGTTTTGCTTCAATGGGTGCCAGACACGGCTCCACCACACTGAATGCATCTACTATGCTCCACCAGTACCAGACATGGGCTCCACTGGGGATCTAATGTGGACACCTAAATAGGTTTCATTTTCTGTATATGCCGCCATGGCTGTTTATCATTTATCATTTACGTAATTAACTGAAAATAGATTAAACAAAAAAATACTGAAATTTCATAGCTAAAGGGTGGGTACTCCGTCCCTGGAGAACGAGAGCCCCTAAATCTTAGTATTCTGAGAGTTCTGGACTCATATCACTCTAGCAATCTGACTTTAGCATAACTGTGGCTATGAAAATCGAGCCCAAGGGATCACCCACTTGAAGGCATCCCAATTTCAAGCCCACAGAGTATGTATTTGGCAGATGCTAAGAATCATATTGAATTCCGTATCTCTTGGTACCATAAAACTAAAGTTTTAAATCCATTTCTTAACTAACATATTTTCATAACTTAATGACTTTGTTATTATATTTCAAAATAAAAGAGTTCATAATCACAAAACCTCTAAAATCAAAATATACATTTCTATTCATCAAATAAAATCATACTCTATCAAACATTCTTCCAATATATATATATACGTCAACTAAATACTCTAAAATCATATTTATAAATCTCAGGGCTTGAATTAATAACATATCACAAACTCCTTAAACATATCGTAATAAAATAAGAACTATTAAATCATATACTTTTGCATAAATCTCTTAGAGTGGAACATAAACCATTTTTATACACATTCAATCTATCAATTATGGTCCCATGGTTTTCTAAAATATATTTTTCATGCTATCATCATAAATCATAAATTTCTCTAGCTTACATAAGCATGTGAAATCATAATATATACTTAATTTTGTCTCTAATTTCATATTTATCAACCATAATGCAAGAACATATTGTTATAATGTGGAAACTAAGGAAATGAGGTCAAACCCACTCACCTGGAGGTGGAGGAATAGGTGGCGTCAACATTATCAGAGCTCCGGAGAGTCAGGAGGCCACCAACGTCAAATATTATAATCATAAAACTTATTAATGATCTATGGATAGCTCTATATTACCATAAACTAACTCTAACAACATTGGGGGAGCACCCCCACTTGACAACAATAGGAGAAAACAAAAACTCATAATAAGAACATGAAGGAAATGGAAGAAAAGAGACCAAAATCTATCAACAAACACATACCTTGAAGCTTAAGGAAGATGGATTGATGATTGATTGAGAGAAAAGAGAGAAATGGGGTTTTGGGGGCTGCAGGTTCGGGCAAAAATTGGGGAAAAAAAGAGTGGGGGAGGGTTTAAGTATAAGGAGGAGGTCTCAGCAAGTGAAATGACGTGTTTTGCACTGTTTTCGGAAAACTGACACCGCTATAGCGGTGTATGACCGCTATAGCGGTCTAGGCGCTCCCCGCCCCCATGCCTGATCACTTATGACTGCTATAGCGGTCCTGGACCACTATAGCAGTCTTCAGAGGCTAAATACCGAGCTGCATACTTCCTGTGACCGCTATAGCGGTCTATAGCGGTCCTAGACCGCTATAGCGGTGACAGTAAACACCAGATTCACCATTTTGCTGTCATAGGCATATGGCTTATCCCAAAACTCACTCATTTATTTCCATTTCTTTATTCTAAGTTAATAGGGTTTAGGGTTTATTAACTTTAAAACATAAATGTAAATAAGAAAATAGCCCCCATTTGGATTCAAATAAAATATCAAAAAAATCAAAACCCCAACTAATCAAAATCTCATTTTTGAGTTCTAGTTCAAATTTTGAAATTCCGGCTATTTTCTAAACTTGGGGGCTAAAAACGAAATATCTAGAGGGTTCCAAAAATTCGTTAAAAATCACTCTTCAATCCAATTTTCTCTAAGGAACAATTACTGGGACTTTTGATCCCAAAATTGTGGCTTTAACATATAGCCCTCCAAGGAGGTGTAGGGCTTCAGACTTAGTGAAAACTCAGACCCAGCAACAGCAGTGGGTCCCAAGGGACCTTGAGGTCATACGAAACTCGTCTACTGACACGTGTACACCGGGTATTGCAGTTGTGTCTAGCAAACCCAAATACATCATTGATCATAGTTTTGATTGGATTTTGAGATTGCATCTGCTATGACATGTGTGTTTTCAAGAGCCTCTATTTCAACTAAATTTGACTTTTCACCATGCCAATACCAAACTTTGTAGTTTTTAGGAAAAGGCTTACAAGTCAAGTGTTCTTGAACTATATTTCTTGTTTGCCATTTACCAAGACCACACGTTGGACAAGGACACTTAATTTCATGACCCCCCAATAGATTGATGTTGAAATGCAAAATCTAAACTTCTTCAACCCATTTGCATATTTAGTTGTGTTTCGAGGTTTGTCAGTCCGAGATTTATCAATTGGCACGATTGGTGAGCAAGATTAAGCAATAGCAATTAAAGAGCCTAGACATAGAAAATGGGCATAAAAAAGATTTTTCAAATAACAAAAGATAGCACAAGTTTAAAACAAATTTAAATTTTAAATAAAAACAACTAGTCAATCCATAAGCTCAAAAAAATAACAAAAGAACAAAAATGTACCTAAGTTAAGGGGAAGGATTCACAAAAAATGCTTGCACACTTGAAGAAGCTTTTTGTACTAATTTCAATCTCTTTAAATGCCTACAATGGAAAAGAATAAATGATTGTAGATATTAATTGCATGCATAATGTGATTGTACAAATGGAAACATTCTAGAAAGGAATGAAAATGAACAAAAGCAGCAGAGGCCAATTTAACAAAATAAAATGAAGTAAAAAGGCACAATGTAACTCGTCTAGAACAAAGAAATACCTATGACACCAAAATTCAAAAAGCTAAAGGAAAAGTATTAATTCTCAATCATCTGGAGTCATGGTCAAAATTCAAAACAAAAACTAAACAAGGTATGAAAAATGAATCAGAGATACAGGTTTATGAACAATGATCAAGTAACTCAGAGACTACAACAACCCAAAAGGAAACTAAACCAATCCCTTCATTATCTACCCAAAGACATAAAAATGAATCAGAATAGACATGATCATTTTATAGAGAAGAGAAGAGAATAAATTAAACCCAATTACAATGCCTATGAACAAGACACGCTGTAACTTCTTGCCACCACTGATCACTGAATCGAGTGCAGCGCAGGGATTAGGCAATGTGCAGAAGGACGACAACACAGCATGAGTTTGGCTTCTTGTTGTCGCTAATCACTGAATCAGTGTTGAACACTAGAGTTTTTACCAAGCAAAGTAAATTAATGCATAACATGAAGAAACCAATCAAATCAAAGCAATCTATCACCCAAATGCACACTAGCCAATTGTTACGTCTAACCCAGTGACCAATAACTTGATTGAAGATAACAAATGAGAACAGAAAATAGGAGTTTGAGAACAAAAGCAAACAGATTTCTTTCCCTTCTTCAAAAATCAAATCAAAGTTCACCAATTTCATATCAAGCCCTTAATTCAAAAAGGTTGTTCAACTTAAACTTCTCAAACAAACCAACACACAATCAGAAATAACCTCCACATACTAGAAACTGAACTAGTTGATTAACATGAATATCAATTGTAAATTGTAATCCCTAAGTGATAATAAAATAATTAAAAAAAACTGATCGAAAACAAGCATCAAAAGAAGATAAGGATAAAAATGGAAATGAAATTCGAATTGAAGAATATGATACCTGATTTACACGCAAAAAATGGAGAAATATGAAATCAAAGCAAAAGAGATAGTGTGGTAGTGGCTGAAAGGGGAAGAGAGAGAGGCAATGCACAGAAGGATGACGATGGCATGGGTGAGGCAACATGCAAAAGGAAACAACACAATGCGGTTAGCAGTGGTGGTGGCTTGGCGTGAAGAAGGAGTGAAGAGTAGCGCGGAAATGAAAAACCCTTTCTTTGTCTTGATTTTCTCTTGTGCTATAGTTTCAATTCAACTTCCTTTCTATTTTTGTTTTTTTGTTTTACTCTACTGCTGTTAAATAATGGACTGTTGGGTTTTTACTTTTTCCTTGCTTCTTGTCCTTGAACATAGACTTGGACTTTTGGGATCTCATTTTTATCTTAGGTTTGATTCTAAAAGAATTATTTTTTCTTGGGTTGACAAGTTTTTCTTTAAAAAAAATGTTTCTTTTTTTTATCTTTTCTTCTTTCTATTTTAATTAAATTCTTTAATTAACACATTCTTCAAAATTAGTCCTTTTTTAAATTTTAAAAGTTCCTGTATAGCTAAGCACAATAAAATTTGAGTTAGAATCTAAAAGTTCCACAATGAACAAACAATTTATAAAATGTATGTGTGTGTGTGTATATATATATATATGCTCAATAAAAAATTTGCTCGAGTTTTATCCACCATTCCACTTTTATTTCTATTTTCAAGGGAACACAACTACGATTGTAGTACAAAACTTTCCAAATTCAATTGAAATAAAAAACAACAAAATGTGCTCTATTTACCCTAGTTCATTGTTTTTATTATAAGATTAAAAAGTCAAGAGATAATGCATCCTCTTAGATGAAGTGTATGATAAGAATTGACATTTAATTTGAGCTTCCCATCCTCATTTTCTGAGCAGCGAATGGCAAAAATTAGTTAATATTTTTTAATTTTTTATTAATATGTATTTTTAAAAATATTAAATAATAAAAATAAAGAAGACATTTAAAAAATTAAAAGAAATTGTGACATGTATCATTAGATATTTTACCATGTCACCTATCTAGCTAAACCCAAAATTGAATAAAATGACTAATTTTGAGGATTAGTGTAGTTTAAGCATCTAATGAGAAGATTTAAAAGTTAAGGTATCTATTTCTAACTAGCTAAAGTTTAAAGAGTGGGCATGCTTTTTTTCCCCATATTTATTAAAAAATAGTGAAAAAAGACGTAAAAATAGTAATAGTAAATAAAGATGACCATTTCTTTAATTAAAATTATGGTTATTGCATATTATGGTGAATTTAAAGAACCGCCGTAATTTCACCGCTATAATACACATAATTTTTGTAGTTTCTTTGCTAGTCAAAACCCTCTGCACACTCTATAGCACTTTACTCAATGACAGTTCACTCAGTTACGATCACCCTTTTGTTGGTTGGAACCCTCTGCAGGTAGCCTTCTCCAATTGACTGGTTCTCAATGAAAAAGCACCAATTGAAACAAGATGAAAATTGATACAGAAAGTATGCCTCGAATTGTATAACAGATGGTGGAACAATAAAGTGTTTCAAAGGTTTTTTTTTTCCTATTATAAAGTTTGCAAGTAATTCTTATTATGAGAAACATTAAATTACAAATGATAAAAGAAAGTATAGTTACAGCTTCGAGATGATGGAGTAAGATGTGCAAATCCAGAAGTAGAAGGACCTGTCTCCTCTCAGCTTGATCTTCAACACTTGAGATGGAAGGGAAGGAAGAAAACTAGAGGAGAGAAACGGAAAATAACAGAAGAAACGAAGAGCGGCCAGAGAGGGAAGTTATACCACAATTTACATTCTAATATATACTAAAATAGTGTTAGTTTTTTTATTCAATAATAACCACATCAATCTAATTAATTGTGTTAACGGTAGTATACTAAAAGAGTGGTATATTAAATATATCAATGGAAGTGGAAAGAAATAATTCTGCCTAATTATACAATTTTGTATCATTATCGAGACTAATTTATTGCTCTTTTTAATATGCGTTTTTTATTTAAAAAAATAAAAATTGAAACGGAGAGCGTAAAATCTAAAAGATTTGTTGAAGTTGTGTTCTCGAATACACGTAAATATGGAAGAATACGATGTTTAATCAGTTGTGTGCACCGAATTTACATTACCAGTGAGGATAAGATATAAAATATGTAAAAAATATCGCCTTCCTCTCATTGATGACCACAAGGAAGATATCACAACCCTGAACCCAAGGGGGGCAACTATCATTGCCAAAGCAATGTATATTGCTCGTCTCCAACAGCTAAATTTCAAAACATCAAGAAAGGTACACGTACAAGACAAATATAGAACTTTGAGTCCTGAAACTTTGGGTATGTCTGAATTGAGGAGCTAGGCGGGGAAATTAAAGACCGTATGATTACCATTTCGTTTTTAAATTGAAAAAATATTAAATTTATAAATAGTAAAGAATATTAAAAGTTATGTGATTACTTTTCTGTTTGTTTTTATTTTTAGAAACTTTTAAATAAAACTGTTTACCCATAATGTCATCAGTAGTTCCAATCTTAAAATGACCACTTTGAAATGGATTTTATCAAACCATTTCTTCCGTTCCGAAATTGCATAAGCAATCTTGACAACAAAAATAAATAAATAAATAGATAAAAATGATTTAATTTTGATACTTTTATGGTGTAAGAAAGTTATATACAGCTATCCCATAATGTCATCTGTAGTTCCAATCTTAAAATCACCTCTATTACTTAAAAAGTTATTCAAATTAAGAGATTTGATTGGATGACGCTCTCACTACAAGAAATTTGATTGGATGACGCTCTAAAAATATTTTACATTATTGTCGGTGCATCAAAATCAATCTTAAAAAATAAAAATGACAGTTGTACATATCCTTTTCATTCTCTTCCAAGCTCTTCTATTTAAGCATACTGCAAATGTCTTTCCTACAATTTTTCTTTCCGAAATTCATAATTAACATCTAACATAATGATTTAATTTTTTTGTCATAATTTTCCTTAAAATTTTTTAATTTACTATGCTGTTCTTAATTTGAAATGACGGCCTTGAAATTATCTATGTTAACGGAATTTTCCAAGAAAATCTATGTTAATGGTAAAAATATAACTTGTACTACTTATGGGTACTAATATTTTTGCTTGCCTATACAATCGACTTCATAAAGCTGTACTATAATGAACTTCGTTGTCATTAGTAAATCGCAAAAATCCATCAAAAATAGTAAATAATAAAATAGAAAAAATAGACCAAATATATTAATCAAAATAAAATAAAATGAAACTATATCTTCCTAGGATCTATATGTATAAACAGCCAAAAAGATGCAGAGAATTAATTTAATCATAAAAGCATTTCTAACACATTTTTTTAATTCCTGCATTGCGCTGTTTATACACCTTTCTGATTCGTACCGTATCGAATATGATAACCTATGCATGTGATTTTAGTCCCCACGGTCATGCTTTCGGATGTTTCATTTTCTAGGTGATATTGATCAATGGTCAATTTATTCACCTGCCCGCCCTAACCTTATTCTCCATCTAAACAATACGAATATTGGTGCGATCTTCAAAAAAATACTAACTATAAGATATTCTTTTTCCAAATATTGGCATGCGTGGAAGATTTGGTTACTCATCGTTAGTCAATATGAACATTAAGCAACAGATTTGGAGCAAACCCACCAATTAAAGTTCAGAGATTGGCTAGAATCTGAGTCTACCATATGAAAATCTCTCTCGGATTCCAACCTACACCTTGGATATTCCAACTTCTTTGGAAGTAACCAACAATCAGCTAAGACCAATGACTAGTGATGAACTAATTGATGCTAAATGTGAGAGAGGTAAAAATGCTGGAGATATTGAATGCGTTTGTTTCTGCTTTTTAAAACAAGAAAAATTGCATTTTATCTTTTAAACAATAAATTATGTGCATTTTAATTTTAAAATTTTAAAAAAGTACAAATGAATTCCCTAAAGTTTCATAAATTTGCATTTTAATCAAAATGAGTGTACTAAACCCCCTGAACTTTGAAATATGTACAAATTGACCCCTAAACTTATAGGAATGTGCAATCCAATACCTATATTTTCTTAATATTGAGATATTTTTATCAATAATTAATGAAAAAATTAGCAAAAAAGACTCAATTATATTTACACATTTAAGAAAGGTCACAGGGTCAAACAGCATATTTTTAAAATTTAGGTTCTAAAGTTCACATAACTTATAGTTTAGGAGTCAAGTGCAATTTTTCTTTCAAAAAAAGTGATTATCAAATATCAATTTGATTTATAACAAAAAAAAATTAAAAACAGTTTTTTTTGGATGACCCTTTTTAAATTTTACAACAACAACAACAACAACAAAATGGAGATTACGATTATTTTTGAAAAAAAAAACCCAAATATATAAAAAGAGATATTTTAAGTAGAAAAATAATTTTTACCAAAAAAAACTTATCCAAACACACAACATCCGTATTTTACTCAAATTACCAATATTCTATTTTTACAAGTCTTTTGATGTTTCCTAAAAATAGGTTCAACGCAGCTAAAATTTCTAAAGATAACGCTGTGATCCACTACAAGAAAATGTTAAATATTGGTCGAAATTAGTGACTTATTTTATCAATCATAATTTGGGACCAAAATCAACCAATAAAGATGCGAAATAAAAAAGATGATTTCTACTGTTCCCTTGCCGTGTAGAGGGGTTTGGAACCCTTCCTAAGGGATCCAATTAATATTTGCCACATCCATTAAGATACAAATCATCACCCTTTAATTTCAATTTTATTATTTAAATTTCTGGCAGTTTAAACCTTTTAATTTTAAAACAATCCAGGGACTCTTATAAAAAAATTTTAAAACTAGTATCACTCAATCCAAAATCTGTTTCAACTTCAACTTAGCCTCCCATTTCGACACTCCCTACCACCCACCACAGTAGGTCATCGACGTTGCCATCATCAGTTGCTGCCCAAGCGCAGAGTTCTTTTCTCAGATGACCCTAGCCGTGAAGCTTAAACACAGCCGTAGAACAACCACTTATGGAGGTCGAACCTAGTGGTGGAGCAACCATGGGCCTTGGCGAAGCCTGAACGCAAATGTGGAGCTCACTGAGCACCCATATATATATAGCAGAAAATTTCAAGGTTAGATCTTGATCTTCATAGCTGAGCGACAACTGGTCAAGCTACAGTTGGCGAGAGTGATGACGGTGCCTGGTGCGGTGGGCTGCAGCTTCGACCGTGGTGGGCGTCCGCATCTGCCTTGATGGGCGGTTGCTTTGACTGTAATGGGTGGCGATGGCAACAACGTGGGGGAGTTGTAGGTGAATGATAGGATTCTTTGGAGAAGAAGTGCCGCTGTCAGAAACGTGGTGACTTTGGGGTTGAAACTTGAATCACACAGTACTTTTAATTTTAGCAGAAATGTCCATAGGTTAAATTTAAAATAAAATTATTTAGATCCTAAAATATGAAATTAAAACTAAAATTGAGTTGGACAATAGTAACATATGTCAAATATATATTGGATAACTTAAGAGAGGGTTTCAAACACTTCCAAATAGAGAGGGTACAGTAGAAATCACCAATAAAAAATTATGGTGGAAATGAAATCGGTCAAACAAATTAGTCAGTGAATTATAACAATTTATGATTCAGTATAAATTGAACACAAAATTGGTCAAAATGTTTGGCGCCAATTGCAGGGGAATCAAATTTAATTGGAGGAAAATAGATTTATGACTAATTTATTGGTCAAAAATCATTTATTTATGCTGAAGTTTAAATACTATTATATCTAGTCACAAAAATTTCACTATTATTTGAAAATACTATTCGATCTGACTATCTAGACACAAGTTTAGCACCATTTTGGAGGGGAATCAAATTTATTAAAGTGAAATACATTTGTAATCGATTTATTGGTCAGAAATTACATAATTGTTTTAAATATTATTTTAAAAAATTTTGTGATTGAATAATCAGTTGCAAAAGATTTATTATTATATAATATATTATTTTATTCAATTATTTGATCACAAATTTCATTTGTTGTTTATTATTTTACTTTTCTGACCAATCTTTTGGTTAGAAATTACTAATTGAATTTGTGATCGCAATTAACCAACTACAAAGACATTGAAACAAAATCAGTCAAAAAATTGGTCTAAAAATAGTAATAACTTATCGAGAAATACTTAAATGCTTTAACAGTAAGATGATGCATTTGCTTTGTTTCATTTAATAAATGATACATCAACTTTGTATGTCATTGTTGTCTCCAATTTTCTATGTATATTTAATACAATAGCTGATGTGTCATTTGTTAAATGGAATAAAGTAAATATATTCTTTTACTCTGAAAGTATCCAAAAATTTCTCAATTTATAAATGAAAATAGACCGGTCACCAAAGTATTATTTAACTTCTTTAGTTTATTTTGTGTGTTAGAATATAGAAACTGACCTCACCCATTTAGGGCCCCAAACACACCCTCCTAATTTATTTGTGATAATTGATAGACTTTGGTCCCCTCAGACACTCATAGGAGCCATTTCTTTCGTAGCTATAAATGGCTACTCACCCAACGGTGGTTGCATTAAATTTCATGATGAGACCGACCTTCTTGCCTTCGTCACCATGCTTGGTAGCTGTGTGTGTTTTTGGACTTTAATGTGAGCTTGACCTTGAAGCTTATTATTTATATGCTCCAGACTTGAGAGTTCTGCAATGTAAATTTGGATTGTGGTTTGTGGAAGAAAAAGGCAAAAGAGCACTCGAACCAAAATCACTATGAAACTTGCAATTAGTATTGATTGGAATGAATAATTTATTTAATTCTGGACCTAAGTATTTCTCCCACAAATCCAATCAATACATATTAAAATCTCATCATGGTTTCCATAATGAGAAAGATTCTCAAGGATAGGAGTAGCAAATTCACTGGAGGCTGATATGTGTAAAATTTCCTACGGTAAAATATTAATAGTATAGATAAGAGAAAACATTACATATTATTCACTTATTTTAATAATAAAATCCAAAGGTTTACATAAGAGCGAATGAATAGACAGTGAGACCTAAATTTTTTTTTATATTACTACTTTTGAAATACTATTCTACATATATAAAGTTAAAAATATTAGTAATATATAAAATTAATATTGCTTATCAAGTTACCATTAACTTAACATTTTAAAAAATTAATTTTTTTTTTCAACGAATCAACCATTATCCCCCAAACACAAATAATCACAAATAATGGAGTGGGTTCATTGAAGTTTCATAGTGATTTATATAATTAGGAAGATTCTTCAAATAGTAAAAGAGTAAATTCACCTAAAACTAATGTACGTAAAAGGTTCATTGTTTAAACCTTTGAAATATTCATAGTATAGATATAGATTAATAGTATTTAGGGTGTGTATGTTTAAATTTCAGAAAAAGTGACTATGAAATTCAAATTTTATATATAATTAAAAATTAAAAATTAATTTTTTTTATGAGCTACTATTTTTATATTCTACAAAAAAAAATATTTGAAACTGATTTTTTTAATATTATAATAATTTTAAAAAAAGTATTCAAATACACAAAAGTGAATTTTTATGGTAAAAACAGTCGTTTTTCATTTGAAAAATTCCAAACAAATTAAAGGCACCCTTAATATTTAAATTATATTAAGTATCAACTTGCAATATGAAATTAAAATATGGGTTAAATGTATTTTACTTTCTATACTTTAGATTATGTACAATTTAAATCCTGACTTTTTTAAATGTGCAATTTGAGACCTATACTTTTTAAACTGTACAAAAAATTTCTTCTATTAAATTGACATCTATTTTCACTATTAATTTAAAACATTTTTTTAACAAAAATGCCAAATCCTACCATAAGCTAAAACTTTCCCCAACCCATCGGCAAAGCTGTTATAAATTAGGTGTTTCAGTTTGCAATCTCGGCAAGCACTAATGACATTATTCACATCTAAACGAAAATATCAAATCACAAAACCACATATCACATTATCACGTAGATCGAGATGGAAGTAAGAGTCGTGAGAGGAGGATGGGCTTCGACGATAGTGGATTCAGAATGGTGGAGTTGGATTAAATTATGTAAAATATATTAATTGCATAAAATCTTATAAATTTTCATAAGTCATTATTAAAAAATATATCATTCAAGGAATTATTTGACTTCGGGTTGGGTTGGGCCAACCCGACATATGACTCTAACACAGTCCAAAAAATATACAGGTAAATTTCTATGCCCAACCCGACCCAATGAATTTCAAATTGGATTGGGTTGCTAGGCTAGGTTGAGTTATGAAAACTCCTATTCTAAATGACCATGATTTTATGATCATGTTCCTAATTGTTTCAAATTAACAAGAAAATTGAATTGAATGTGATTGTGGACCTTTGGCGATGCAACCTTTATTATGCAGATCGAGATGGAAGTAAGAGACGTGAGAGGAGGATAAGGCTTCGACGATGGTGGATTTGGAATGGTGGATTTGGATTGAGTGAGTGGAATCGTGGACTCAGACAATCCAGTTCCTGAGTTACAATAGACTCAGAACCATCAATATCCCAAAGGTTTGGGAAAGGTTTAGGTTAGCACAAGATTTTGTCGGAAAATATCATAAAAAGGGAAGGGCTTTTTTTTCAAAAAAGTGTATTATATGACATGCATATAACTACTTAATAGTGGAAGCGAATGTCAACTTAATAGAAGGGCTTTTTTGCACAATATGAAAAGTTTCAAGTGTCGAATTGCATATTTTGATAAGTCATCTCTAAATTGCACATAACCTAAAATACATGTAGGGATAAACTAATTTTAACCCATAAAATATTTCTATTTAACTTATTTAAAATTTGGTTCTTAACACTACTTTTTTCCCCTTTTTACACACGTATTTCTATATTATTCTAAGTATTAATTTATAATAGCCAAATATATATTATATATGTGGTCGCGTTTACAATGTATAGAACATTTTCGGATCATTGAATGTGCTAATATTGTTTTCAGTTGACAAGACAACTAGCTTTCGGGTTGCTATGAAAAGTCATTCGTAACCCCGAAATAATCTCTCTTGCATGCGCTGTTAACTGTTATCAAATTGGAAAGTCTCAATCATTTTTCCTTAATCGAATGAATAACAAAAGTAATTTATAACCTATTTTAAATAATATTTTGTCTAATATTTGTGTTATTTTTATAATATAATTA